>JASPKP010002848.1:15000-17500 GCA_030674155.1 Stramonita haemastoma | reverse complement strand
ACTGTGGGAAAATAAGGCCTATTTCCTGCAATCATGGACTATGGGAAAATAAGGCCTATTTCCTGCAATCATGGACTGTGGGAAAATAAGGCCTATTTCCTGCAATCATGGACTGTGGGAAAATAAGGCCTATTTCCTGCAATCATGGACTGTGGGAAAATAAGGCCTATTTCCTGCAATCATGGACTGTGGGAAAATAAGGCCTATTTCCTGCAATCATGGACTGTGGGAAAATAAGGCCTATTTCCTGCAATCATGGACTGTGGGAAAATAAGGCCTATTTCTTGCAATCTTGGACTGTGGGAAAATAAGGCCTATTTCCTGCAATCATGGACTGTGGGACAATGGGAAAATAAGGCCTATTTCCTGCAATCTTGGACTGTGGGAAAATAAGGCCTATTTCCTGCAATCTTGGACTGTGGGACTATGGGAAAATAAGGCCTATTTCCTGCAATCTTGGACTGTGGGAAAATAAGGCCTATTTCCTGCAATCTTGGACTATGGGACTATGGGAAAATATTGTCTATTTCCTGCAATCATGGACTGTGGGAAAATAAGGCCTATTTCCTGCAATCTTGGACTATGGGACTATGGGAAAATATTGTCTATTTCCTGCAATCATGGACTGTGGGAAAATAAGGCCTATTTCCTGCAATCTTGGACTATGGGACTATGGGAAAATATTGTCTATTTCCTGCAATCATGGACTGTGGGAAAATAAGGCCTATTTCCTGCAATCTTGGACTATGGGACTATGGGAAAATATTGTCTATTTCCTGCAATCATGGACTGTGGGAAAATAAGGCCTATTTCCTGCAATCTTGGACTGTGGGACTATGGGAAAATAAGGCCTATTTCCTGCAATCTTGGACTGTGGGACTCATGGAAGAATGAGGCCTATTTCCTGCAATCTCGGACTGTGGGACTCATGAAAGAATGAGGCCTATTTCCTGCAATCTCGGACTGTGGGAAAATAAGGCCTATTTCTGCAATCTTGGACTGTGGGACTGTGGGAAAATAAGGCCTATTTCCTGCAATCTTGGACTGTGGGAAATAAGGCCTATTTCCTGCAATCTCGGACTGTGGGAAATAAGGCCTATTTCCTGCAATCTTGGACTGTGGGAAAATAAGGCCTATTTCCTGCAATCTTGGACTGTGGGAAAATAAGGCCTATTTCCTGCAATCTTGGACTGTGGGACTCATGGAAGAATGAGGCCTATTTCCTGCAATCTCGGACTGTGGGAAAATAAGGCCTATTTCCTGCAATCTTGGACTGTGGGAAAATAAGGCTATTTCCTGCAATCTTGGACTGTGGGACTATGGGAAAATAAGGCCTATTTCCTGCAATCTTGGACTGTGGGAAATAAGGCTATTTCCTGCAATCTAGGACTGTGGGAAAATAAGGCCTATTTCCTGCAATCTTGGACTGTGGGACTATGGGAAAATAAGGCCTATTTCCTGCAATCTTGGACTGTGGGACTATGGGAAAATAAGGCCTATTTCCTGCAATCTTGGACTGTGGGACTATGGGAAAATAAGGCCTATTTCCTGCAATCTTGGACTGTGGGAAAATAAGGCCTATTTCCTGCAATCTTGGACTGTGGGACTATGGGAAAATAAGGCCTATTTCCTGCAATCTTGGACTGTGGGACTATGGGAAAATAAGGCCTATTTCCTGCAATCTTGGACTGTGGGAAAATAAGGCCTATTTCCTGCAATCTCGGACTGTGGGACTCATGGAAGAATGAGGCCTATTTCCTGCAATCATGGACTGTGGGAAAATAAGGCCTATTTCCTGCAATCTTGGACTGTGGGAAAATAAGGCCTATTTCCTGCAATCATGGACTGTGGGAAAATAAGGCCTATTTCCTGCAATCATGGACTGTGGGAAAATAAGGCCTATTTCCTGCAATCTTGGACTGTGGGACAATGGGAAAATAAGGCCTATTTCCTGCAATCTTGGACTGTGGGACTATGGGAAAATAAGGCCTATTTCCTGCAATCTTGGACTGTGGGAAAATAAGGCCTATTTCCTGCAATCATGGACTATGGGAAAATAAGGCCTATTTCCTGCAATCTTGGACTGTGGGACTATGGGAAAATAAGGCCTATTTCCTGCAATCTTGGACTGTGGGAAAATAAGGCCTATTTCCTGCAATCATGGACTATGGGAAAATAAGGCCTATTTCCTGCAATCTTGGACTGTGGGACTATGGGAAAATAAGGCCTATTTCCTGCAATCTTGGACTGTGGGAAAATAAGGCCTATTTCCTGCAATCTTGGACTGTGGGACTATGGGAAAATAAGGCCTATTTCCTGCAATCTTGGACTGTGGGAAAATAAGGCCTATTTCCTGCAATCATGGACTATGGGAAATAAGGCCTATTTCCTGCAATCATGGACTGTGGGAAAATAAGGCCTATTTCCTGCAATCTTGGACTGTGGGAAATAAGGCCTATTTCCTGCAATCATGGACTGTGGGAAAATAAGGCCTATTTCC
>JASPKP010002848.1:0-7500 GCA_030674155.1 Stramonita haemastoma | reverse complement strand
GACAAGGCTCTGTCATAGCTCCGCTCCTTTTTGTTCAGTATCATATCGTAGGATTTGTTGGAAATGTCCCTCAAAGCTGATACGATCGTATAATAAGCTAATGGTATAGCTATTTTGATAAGATTTTTTCTCTTTGGGGTTGGCGGTTCGCGGGAGACGGTCGTTGGAGGGACGTTGTGGTGGTCGCCACCTCGGGTGGGTGACTCACTCAGTCAAGCTCCGCGACTGAGCTAATACTGACGTTAGTAGGGGCTTAGTAGGTGGTGTCCTGCGTATGTTAGTTCAGAACAGGCACTACTGAACTTCACCAAAGTGACCAGCAGAAGTGCAGGGCCCCTCTGGCTGGTGGCCCCGCGGCGGCCTAATATTAATGGGCTGCCTGTGGACTTCCGACCCTGAGGATGAGACATAACGAATTTGGGTACTGCTGTGTTGGGGGGGGGGTGGGGGTGTTGAAATGAGCGGCGTTAGAACAGCAGGACGGGGACGTTGCAGAAGATGAGGCAGCAAATAAAAAAGAAAAGATTTTTCTCTTAGGAAGCAAACGGGCAAACACTGATATGTAGAATAAATATTGGTTTTGCGTTTTCAGCAGAAAAGACACTTGTAGTTTCTATGATTTTTAGTTTTGTCATGGCCTTGATACACTAGCTGAGAAATCCCCAGTATGATTGAAAGAATATAATGTTCTTATCAGAAGTTCAATGTTAGATTCATCTTACTCTCTTACTAAAATTTGCAAAAAGGATGTTTCGCTGCCTTGCTATCTAAAGCCATAAAACGCTCATTCGCCTGACAGTTGTTGGTAAAAAATTCATAGGGTCAACATTCCAGGAATATTGAATATTCATCTCGATACGATTCTAGGCCTAGATTGACATCACGATAAAAAAGAAGCATTTTTTTTACTGCAAATATTTCTCAGCTTAGAAAATGATGATGCTTAGATAGCAATGCGTTTAAATCTGAGTGGATTCCCGGCCTGTCACAAATGAAAGGAGCTGGTATCGATTTCGGCTGAGCTCTTTCTCTGCTGTGTTGTTCATGATGACAGGGAGGGTAGGCTGGCCAAGTGCTAGGCCTAGGGTCTTTATGTGTGCATATTCCAGAGCATGCTATTCTCTTTTTTTTCTTCTTGCATTCATACATTCTCTCTCTGTCTGTTTCTGTCTCTGTCTCTGTCTCTCTCTGTTTCTCGCTCGCTCTTTCTGTCTGTCTGTTTCTGTCTCTATTGTGTCCGTCTCTCTCTCTCTCCTCTCTCTCTCTTCTCTCTCTCTCTCTCTCTCTCTCTCTCTCTCTCTCTCCTCTCTCTCTCTCTCTCTCTCTCTCTCTCTCTCTCTCTCTCTCTCCTCTCTCTCCCCTCCCTCCCTCCCTCCTCTCTCTCTCTCTCTCTCTCTCTCTCTTCTCTCTCTCTCTCTCTCTCTCTCCTGTCTTTTTTTTTTTTTAATCTGTGTCTTTGTCTCTGTCTGTCTCTGCCTGTCCCCCTGTGTCTGTGTGTGTGTCCGTCTCTGTGTGTTTGTGTGTGTGTCTGTGTGTCTGTGTGTCTGTGTGTCTGTGTATCTATCTGTCTGTCTGTCTGTCTGTCTGTCTGTCTGTCTGTCTATCTATCTACCTATCCGTCTACCTTTATGTTTCTATTTATCTATCTATCTATCTATCTATCTATCTATCTATCTATCTATCTATCTATCTATCTATCTATCTATCTATCTATCTATCTATCTTTCTGTCTGTCTGTCTGTCTGTCTGTCTGTCTCTCTATCCATGTTTCTGTCTGTCTGTCTGTCTGTCTGTCTGTCTGTCTGTCTGTCTGTCTGTCTGTCTCTGTCTCTCTCTCTCTGTCTCTCTCTGTCTCCATGTCTCTCTGTCCCTGTCTCAATCTCTTTTTTTTTTCTCTCCCTCACTAATTGCTTACATGTCACTTTGTTTTGGGTTGGGTTTTTTTTTTGCTTCCTCATTATTGTCTTAGTTGTTTGATTTCATTTATTTCCTTCGCTCTATGTGATATCTATGATTATACGTATTAAGTTTCTTTCCTCTGCTATATGTGATCTCTATGATAATACGTATTTAGTTTCTTTCCTCTGCTATATGTGATCTCTATGATGATACGTATTTAGTTTCTTTCCTCTGCTATATGTGATCTCTATGATGATACGTATTTAGTTTCTTTCCTCTGCTATATGTGATCTCTATGATAATACGTATTCAGCTCCTTTCCTCTGCTATATGTGATCTCTATGATAATACGTATTTAGTTTCTTTCCTCTGGTATATATCTCTATGATAATACGTATTTAGTTTCTTTCCTCTGCTATATATCTCTATGATAATACGTATTGGTTTCTTTCCCGTGCTATATATCTCTATGATAATACGTATTAAGATTCTTTCCTCTGCTATATGTAATCTATATTACAATACGCATTTAGTTTTTTTCATCTGCTATATCTCTATGATAATACGTATTTAGTTTCTTTGCTTTGACATATCTCTATGATAATACGTATTTAGTTTCTTTCCTCTGCTATATGTGATCTATATTACAATACGCATTTAGTTTTTTTTTCATCTGCTATATCTCTATGATAATACTCATTTAATTTCTTTGCTTTGACATATCTCTGTGATAATACGTATTTAGTTTCTTTCCTCTGCTATATGTGATCTATATAATAATACGTAGTTAGTCTCTTTCCTCTGCTATATCTCTATGATGATATGTATTTAGTTTCTTTGCTTTGCTGTAACTCTATGATAATACGTGTTTAATTTCTTTCCTCTGCTATATGTGATGTAATATGATAACACTATTTTATTTCTCACCTTGGTTGTTTTCACTGTCTTTCCGTTTCCTTAAGGCCATGTATGTAGATTTTCAGGGAGGTTTTTAAAACCTTTTCCTTGATGGCCTTGGCCAATACTTTATCAATTTGTTTTGTTTTAGTCACAGTCTAAAATCATCAGCGGGAATGAATTGACACTAAATGAACCAACCTCCCCAAATGAAAGACAGGGGCGAAAGTCTGAAAGAAGAAGAGAATCTATCTATCTATCTATCTATCTATCTATCTATCTATCTATCTATCTATCTATCTATCTATCTATCTATCTATCCATACCATCCATCCATCCATCCATCCATCCATCCATCCATCCATCCATCCATCCATCCATCCATCCCATCCATCCATCTATCTATCTATCTATCTATCTATCTATCTATCTATCTATCTATCTATCTATCTATCTATATATATCCCTCTCTCTATATATATTACAATACTATTTAGTTTCTCTTGTCTGCTATATCTCTATGATAATACGTACAACTAAATACGTATTATCATAGAGATCGCATGTAGCAGAAGAAAGAAACTAAATACGTATTATCTTATAGATCACATATAGCAGAGGAAATTAAGTACGTATTATCATATAGATCACATATAGCAGAGGAAAGAAACTGAACACGAATTATCATAGAGATAAAATGTAGCAGAGGAAAAAAACTTAACACGAATTATTATAGAGATAAAATGTAGCAGAGGAAAGAAACTGAATTTTATACGTTTTATACGTTTTATATGGTTCACGATTGTAAAGGCTGTTGGAATGTCGAGATGAGGATTTTCTGCTTTCTTCGGTGTTCCCTTAAGGCTTGATGTTTTTTGTGTGTTTTTTTTCTTCTCTTTTTTTGTTTGATCTTTTAATTTTGTTTGCTTTTTGTTGTTGTTGATGATGTTAGGGTTTTTTTTGGCGTACCTTATCGACATATGACTAGTTACAAGATTTGATAAACACGGAGGGTAAATAAAAGTTAAAAAGAATTTTTTAAAAATAATCCACGATAGCTAAATGATTGATTTTTTAATCCGAAAACGGCTTCAATCGTTTTTTAACAAACAAACAAAAATGTTCAGATATTTTTTATATAAAAAAAAATGGTTTCATTTGATGTCTCTGTTATGGTGCCTTTGAGGAGTTTGTGCTTTGAGACACACATAGAAAAGCAGGAGGCAGGAGAGGCTTCAGAACTCTCATTACCAGTTACAATCAGCGGTGGATTGAAAGGGTTTGCAGTCATGGACATCGATCAGTCATTGATCAATCCTAGTCTTATTTTTTCTTCAGCTCCCTATAATCTGCAGTGTTGCCGTGAGAGCTTTTACGAGTATCTCGCCTTTCATGGTATACTGTTTTAGTTGCCAGGTTGGGTCTTTTTTGGTTATTATACAGGCCAGGTTGCTTAATTCTGTAGGGTTTTAAAATCTCCTTTCCACTCGCTGATCTTTTTTGCCCTTGTTTTATTTTATTTATTTATTTAATTAATTAATTAATTTATTTATTCTTTTATATCGAGGATAACAGAATAAGCAATCATGTGCTTTTTTTTCATCCGGTCCCCGTGTGTATGCGGTTTTTGTAAATATTGTCATCTGTTCCCACCGGCACACGATGGCCTACTCTTACGAAAAGCGGAACAGGATTTAAACGTGTGCGCAAGGTGTTCTGCGTGCGTTTCGCACACGGGGCCTCGGGTTTATAGTCTCATCCCGAAGGACTTTTGGGGAGAGTGGAGTCAGCACTGATGTTAACTCCAGGAGAAAAATCTCCTCGACCGGACTCGAACCCGGGTCGTCAAATTGCCAGCGCAATGTTCTGACCACTAGGCTATCCGTCCCCCTTGTTTGAGGGCACATGCACGCAAACACATAAATACATACATACATACATACATACATACATACATACATACATACATACATACATACATACATACATACATACATACATACATACATACATACATACATACATTCATACATGCACAATTACATATGTAGTGTCTGTCAGTCTGGCAGTCTGTCTGTCTGTCTGTCTGTCTGTCTGTCTGTCTGTCTCTCTCTATATAGATATGTGTGTGTGTGTGTGTGTGCAGAGAGAAAGAGAGAGAGAGAGAGAGAGAGAGAGAGAGAGAGAGAGAGAGAGAGAGAGAGAGAGAGAGACTTCAGACTTCAGACTTTTACTGTACATTGGCCTTAGACCACAATTTCAAAAGCAAAATGGGCATAGGGAATGACACATAACAAGAGTTGTAAACATACGACTACCATCCTATGCTGAAAATGAAAGTGTCCCAATGTTTATGAAAACAAGATTATTACATCAGCCATTCTATGTATATTCAACAGTGAAAAAGGCTACATCATGATATTCATAGTCAATAGTGTTTTACATATATATAATATATATAATATATATATATATATAATATATATATATATATATATATATATATATATATATATATATATAAATATAAATATAATATATATGTGTGTGTGTGTGTGTGTGTGTTGTGTGTGTGATTAAAAAAACACGAGAATCCATTCTTACAAATTTATCTTACTTCTTCTTTTGATTGCATGAAAGACGAAACGCGATAAATCATATCTATCCTTTGGAGAGAGAGAGAGAGAGAGAGAGAGAGAGAGAGAGAGAGAGAGAGAGAGAGAGAGAGAGACAGAGACAGAGACAGAGAGAGAGACAGAGAGACAGAGACAGAGAGAGCCGTAAAAAAAAATCTAGTTCAAGACCACCGACCTGTATGCAACGCCTATAATTAAAAACCCCCCCCCCCCCCCCAAGAACAGCAAAGAGAACGAAAAGAAACAGGATAAAAGACTAAAGAACCGAAGCCTTTCATGACACCAGACAGAAAATGCAATTACACCCCGCGGCATAATGCGATTTGTCTTTGTGTCTATGCTGTAACTGAGCAAATGGGCCGTTCGCTCTGTCTAAGCGCATTCAGAAATGACCACAACGACATATCTAATAATTATGCAGTCTGTCTGTCTGTCTGTCTGTCTGTCTGTCTGTCTGTCTGTCTGTCTGTCTGTCTGTCTGTCCGTCCGTCCGTCCGTCCGTCCCGTCCGTCCGTCCGTCCATCCGTCCGTCCGTCCCTCCGTCCATCCATCCATCCGTCTGTTTGTCTGTCTGTCTGTCTGTCTGTCTGTCTGTCTGTCTGTCTGTCTGTCTGTTCATCTATATATCTACCTATAGATCGATATGTCTGTTTGTCTGTCTGTCAGTCTACCTGTCTGTCTGTCTGTCTGTCTGTCCTGTCTATCTATCTATCTATCTATCTATCTATCTATCTATCTATCTATCTATCTATCTATCTATCTAATCTATCTATCTATCTATCTATCTGTGTATCTATCTATCTGTGTATCTATCTATCTGTGTATCTATCTATCTATCTATCTATCTATCTATCTATCTATCTATCTATCTATCTATCTATCTATCTATCTATCTGTGTATCTATCTGTGTATCTATCTGTGTATCTATCTGTGTATCTATCTGTGTATCTATCTATCTATCTATCTATCTATCTATCTATCTATCTATCTATCTATCTATCTATCTGTGTATCTATCTGTGTATCTATCTGTGTATCTATCTATCTATCTATCTATCTATCTATCTATCTATCTATCTATCTATCTATCTATCTATCTATCTATCTATCTATCTATCTATCTATTTATCTGTGTATCTATCTATCTGTGTATCTATCTTTCTATCTATCTATCTATCTATCTATCTATCTGTGTAAACTATCTGTGTATCTATCTGTGTATCTATCTATCTATCTATCTATCTATTCTATCTATCTGTGTATCTATCTATCTATCTATCTATTGTGTATCTATCTATCTATCTATCTATCTATCTATCTATCTATCTATCTATCTATCTATCTATCTATCTATCTATCTATCTATCTATCTATCTATCATCTATCTATCTGTGTATCTGTCTATCTATCTATGTATCTATGTATCTATGTATCTATCTATGTATCTATCTATGTATCTATCTATCTATCTATCTATCTATCTATCTATCTATCTATCTATCTATCTATCTATCTATCTATCTGTCTATCTGTCTATCTATCTACACTCTGTCTATCTGACTCTACTCTCTCTCTCTCTACCCTCTCTCTCTCCCCCCCTCTCTCTCTTACTCAAAGCTAGAAAGGCAATGCAATGTAAAGCAAAAAGAATCATTACAAAAAAGACACATGGGTGTTATTTTTTATTTCTCTCTGACTGAAATATAAGCACAATCAGTTTCTTGGGCGGAAAAGAAAGAAGCGGTTTGGGAATGGTCACTTCAGTTTTCATCATTTCTTGAACAGTGACAAACATTCCGCCAGCATAGACACCAACAACAGACACGAGGAAGAGGAAACCTCTACTGAAACAGATCACTTTTTCCCCTAATTTGAAATGTGACTACCTCAGTAGTTTGCAAAAGCGGTCGCCTACGCAAAAAATCCCCACCATCGGTGACGTTGAAGCTCTACTGGATGAAACCAAAATAAAAAAAAAACCCCAAATACACCCCCTCCCCCCCCCAAGTCCTTCGGATGAGACTTTAAAAAACCCAGGCCCCGTGTGCGAACGCACGCAGAACATCTT
>JASPKP010002847.1:10000-15000 GCA_030674155.1 Stramonita haemastoma | reverse complement strand
AGTCAATAATGATATGACTATACACTGAAGGTGGGTTAGTGTTTCTACCTTTCAGTCAACAATGATATGACTATACACTGAAGGTGGGTTAGTGTTTCTACCTTCCAGTCAATAATGATATGACTATACACTGAAGGTGGGTTAGTGTTTCTACCTTACAGTCAATAATGATATGACTATACACTGAAGGTGGGTTAGTGTTTCTACCTTCCCGTCAATAATGATATGACTATACACTGAAGGTGGGTTAGTGTTTCTATCTTACAGTCAATAATGATATGATGACTATACACTGAAGGTGGGTTAGTGTTTCTACTTTACAGTCAACAATGATATGACTATACACTGAAGGTGGGTTAGTGTTTCTACCTTACAGTCAATAATGATATGACTATACACTGAAGGTGGGTTAGTGTTTCTACCTTCCAGTCAATAATGATATGACTATACACTGAAGGTGGGTTAGTGTTTCTACCTTCCAGTCAATAATGATATGACTATACACTGAAGGTGGGTTAGTGTTTCTACCTTCCAGTCAATAATGATATGACTATACACTGAAGGTGGGTTAGTGTTTCTACCTTCCAGTCAATAATGATATGACTATACACTGAAGGTGGGTTAGTGTTTCTACCTTCCAGTCAACAATGATATGACTATACACTGAAGGTGGGTTAGTGTTTCTACCTTACAGTCAATAATGATATGACTATACACTGAAGGTGGGTTAGTGTTTCTACCTTCCAGTCAATAATGATATGACTATACACTGAAGGTGGGTTAGTGTTTCTACCTTACAGTCAATAATGATATGACTATACACTGAAGGTGGGTTAGTGTTTCTACCTTCCAGTCAATAATGATATGACTATACACTGAAGGTGGGTTAGTGTTTCTACCTTACAGTCAATAATGATATGACTATACACTGAAGGTGGGTTAGTGTTTCTACCTTCCAGTCAACAATGATATGACTATACACTGAAGGTGGGTTAGTGTTTCTACCTTACAGTCAACAATGATATGACTATACACTGAAAGATATCATACCCTCACCCAGTCTTTTTCTTCCCCGAAATTCCTATATTCATCGTGGGCCAGACTGATATTTATTTGTTATTTATTTATTTATTTATTTTATTATTTATTGATGATATACCTTTTTTAATTTAATCTTTGTTTCTGCTCTCACTTCTCTTATACAACAATCATTTTGGTCTCGTGTATTCCCCTTCGTCGCCTTGTTTGCCTTAACAACTATTCTTTTGTTCGGGAGGCTTTTCACAATTTTACACTCCACCAACATAAGTACAAAAAGTCCAGACAAAAAGCTATCAACTGTATGACGTCTACCCTAAACTTACCTCAAAAACCCCATACTGTACATTATGTGATTATCAAAATGAAAATTTGTGACGCTCCACCACGAAATGGGTCGCTTAGCACATGACCCATTTTTTCCGCTAGGAGAGATTTTAGGCAGGTGGGGGTGAGGTTGTGGATTTTTAGATTTTGATTGATTATAAAAGTATAGCTCATATTCTATGTTGCAGTCAAATATCAAGACATAATTTTGTTTTCTTTAGTCTTTAAACGTGTTTTGAAAATAGCCAAGCCCTCATTCTGGCCACCTATTACGATGCTAAACTTGCCAATTTCCCATTTGGTCATATCATGAAGTCTATCATTTAAATTTTTAATAACTTTTGATAAAATTATTCGATTTTCAATCTGTTTTTTGTATTGTATAGCCATTGTATTGCAGAGTAATACCTTGCCAATAATAAAAATTTACCTCTGATGCAATGCGACTCCATATGTGGTGGAGCGTCACAATTTTGTACTCATCGTAGTGGCTATCATTTTGTGTTACTACTCTGTCAACGTTTTTCTTTGTATTGCTTGAGGCATAATGTATAGTGACGTTCGGGGTAGGGGTGGGGTGGGGTGGGGGGTTGGGTGAGGTGTTTTAATCATGTGAGAGGGGACTGTGAAAAGAACGTTGTATGAAGGAAATGGACACTTTTCCATTTCCCAAGTGACAGTTATCCCTGAACAGTCAAGCTGAAATGTAACGTCACTTTGCCTTTAGAGGGGACGGGAAAAAAAGGAAAAAGAGAGAGAGAGAGAGAGAAAAAAAAAAGCAGAAAAGTATTAGTCTGGCAACTCTTGCCAGAAAAGTTGGGTGTAATTGTAGACTTTTATCTGTTGTAGTCTATTGCATCAGTTGGATTTACCCCTCATTCTGACAGACGCTGTCTGTCTGTCTATCTGTCTGTCTGCCTCTGTGTGTGTGTGTGTGTGTGTGTGTGTGTGTGTGTGTGTGTGTGTGTGTGTGTGTGTGTGTGTGTGTGTGTGTGTGTGTGTGTGTGTGTGTGTGTCCGTCTGTCTGTGTGTTTGTGTGTCTATGTATCTGTGTCTGTCTGTTTCTGTATGTCCGTTTCTGTCTGTCTGTCTGTCTGTCTGTCTGTCTGTCTGTCTGTCTGTCTGTCTGTCTGTCTGTCTGTCTGTCTGTCTGTCTCTCTCTCTCTCTCTTCTCTCTCTCTCTCTCTCTCTCTCTCTCTCTCTCTCTCTCTATCTATCTCTCTCTCTAGCTTTTTCTTAGGGGGAGGGGGATGTTGTTCTTTTTAATTTGTTTGTTTGTTTTGCTAATGGTCCCTAATAAAGGGGGAAAGGACCGGATGAAAAAAGATATGTGAATGCTTATTCGTAACTCTCGGAAAATAAAGATCATTAATTTTTATTCATTCATTCATTCATTCATTCATTCATTCATTCATTCATTCATTCATTCATTCATTCTCTCTCCTTCGAAACAAAACCGAAACAAAACAAAAACAAAACAAAACATCGTATATCACAAGGAAGTCACCACACTACTATAGCTCATGCAATCCTGGGCTGTATGTAACATTTCTCCCACGTTGTTTGCACTCTTTCATAATAATATATACCTTCCTTGCCTGCGTCAGTTCTGCCTTTGCGTGCAGTGTACACCAGGATGTTACGAGCGGAAAACTCATCATCCCACTCAGTTGAGGGCCACAGGGCCACAGGGCCACAGACAGAATGATAGGGGTGTTTGGGTAACCTTTCACTAGCTGTACAAGGCTGTATGTATGTAGCCAAATCCACTTTTGAAATCGACCTTGTTTGGTGTTAAAGTTCTGTGTTTGTGTGTGTTTGGGGGGGAGGGGTATGTGTGTGTGTGGGTGGGGGTATGTGTGTGTTTGGGGAGGGTGTGTGTGGGGGGAGGAGGGTTGGTGGGGGGAGGGGGGTGTCAATGTGTATGTGTGTGTATTTTGTGTGTACGTTGTGTGTACGTGTGTGTGTGTGGGAGGGGGGGGGGGGGTAAGTGTGTGTGCGGGAGGGGGAGGGGTTAAAGTGTTCGTGTGTGTTCGTGTGTGTTCGTGTGTGTGTGTGTGTGTGTTCGTGTGTGTGTGTGTGTGTGTGTGTGTGTGTGTGTGTGTGTGTGTGTGTGTGTGTGTGTGTGTGAGTGTGAGTGTGCGCGCGCGTGTGTGTGTGTGTGTGTGTGTGTGTGTGTGTGTGTGTGTGTGTGTGTGTGTGTGTGTGTGTGTGTGTGTGTGTGTGTGTGTGTGTTTGTGTGCAGGGGGTGGTGTGGGGGAAAAGTTTAAATATGTGTATTGCTACCACCTGTATTTTCTGTAATTTGTTGCCACCTGTTGTTTGTGTAACTTTTTGCCACCTGTTGTGTAACTTGTTGACACATATTTTTTGTGTAACTTGTTGACACATATTTTTGTGTTAGTTGTTGCCGCATATTCTTTGTGTAACACGTTTCCACATATTGTATTAGTAACTTGTTGCCACATGTTCTTTGTGTAGCTTGTTGCCACATATTCTTTGTGTAACTTGTTGCCACCTGTTGTTTGTGTAACGTGTTGCCACCTGTTGCTTGTGTAACTTGTTGACACATATTCTTTGTGTAGCTTGTTGCCACGTGTTCTTTGTGTAGCTTGTGGCCACCTGTTGTTTGTGTAACTTGTTTCCATCTAGTGTTGAAGCATGCTGCAGCAGAGAAACATAACTTGCTTGGCTGTAGCTGGAGCCAAATCTTTGCTTATTTGGTTTACGTTCCCAAGTCTTTGTTTTGGAAAATGAGGACAAAGAAGATTAGACTTAGGTTATCTGTGTGTGTGTGTGTGTGTGTGTGTGTGTGTGTGTGTGTGTGTGTGTGTGTGTGTGTGTGTGTGTGTGTGTGTGTGTGTGTGTGTGTGTGTGTGTGTGTTAGGAAGAAGTTGAAAAGACAAAGAGTTTGTTTTTTCGATGTGTGGTAAAAAGCTTCTTTTTTTATTTTAGGGGTAGTGATTTTTTTTAAGTGTGTGTGTGTGTGTGTGTGAGAGAGAGAGAGAGAGAGAGAGAGAGAGAGAGAGAGAGAGAGAGAGAGAGAGAGAGAGAGAGAGAGACAGAGACAGAGACAGAGACAGACAGAGACAGAGACAGAGAGACAGAGAGAGACAGAGGGCAGAAAATTATAGTGTTTTTTTTGTCAATGTTGTCAACTGTTCCCACCGGCACACAATGGCCTTTTTTTCTCAAATGCGGAACAGGTTTTAACGTGTGCGCAAGATGGTCTGTGAGCAGGTTTTCACACAGCTATAGTCTTAAAGCAGAAGGTGAGACACACAAAGAAATGGGTGAACACATTCGACATGACTTATGCCAGTGAATTCCCTTGGGAACATAGGGCTGCAACAGTACTCCTCCAACGGACTGGGTTTTTGGAGAGATCCTCTTCAGCTCGGCCCACATCATTCCGGCTGCCTTCGTCTCTTGCTTCATGCTTGTGCGCCAGGTCTTGTTTTGTGAACACATGTACTTTCTAACAAAAGCGTGCCAAAACCCAGGATTTGGCACCCCACTCTGACAGAGGAAGAAGAGTGGAGGGTGCTGGTGATCTCTTCAGTGCAAGCACCCCACGACCACCCTCGGTTAAGTGTTGACTGCTGTTTGTGAAAGCACGCACGTTTGAGATCTAG
>JASPKP010002846.1:0-10000 GCA_030674155.1 Stramonita haemastoma | reverse complement strand
TTCGGGTTTTGAAAGGAGCATGTTTATCATAGACTGAGTTAAATGTTTCTAGCCAAAAATATATGGCTTTCTCTGGGTCTGTAAAGTTGTAAACATGATTAATTGAGGTATTTAGCAAGTCAGCAAGAAATTTATTTTCATCAAATTTAACAAATGATCTATAAGTGACTTCCTTGTGACCAGCTATGGGAATTTTTATTCCTTTTTTGTTCCATGTGAAACAGGTAGGAAGGTGGTCACTGCAGCCACAGTTAGGAACACATATTTCTTTGATATTTTGCTTATTAGTTACATATACATGGTCAATGAGAGTTGCACTGGAGGAGGTTAAGCGCGTTGGGTGTGTCAATAATTTGCGAGAGATTATAGGAATTTAATTTGTTTACCCACAAAGGGTGGGGTTTAAGTAGATTCATGTTAAAATCTCCCAATAGTAAAAGTTCTTTTGCATCCAAAGATGCTGCATCCATCATTATGGAAAATCTATCAACCCAATCAATTCTCTCAGAGGGATTTCTGTATATAAATCCGACAATAATGGGTTTTACTTCGTTTGAGTTGTATTTCTAGCCATAGAGACTCTACTTGTTGGGTTTCAAGATGGTGAATACCTTTAAAGTTTATGGATTCATTTATATATACAACTATTCCTGTTGTTTTGGAGGAAGAGGGGTCTTTACGGATTGCTCTAAACCCAGGTATTTGGATTTCTTTATCAGATACTAAACTGGAAAGTCTGGATTCTGTAAATCCAAATAAATGAAATGGTTTATTTGAGTTGTGTAGGATACTATGTACATCAGCTAGCTTGTTTAAAATGCTGTTAATGTTTAAATGACCAATACGTAGTCCATCTTTTTGTGGCCAGGTTTTCAGACAGGGAGCCATGTTGCTGAAAAGGTAGAGAAGAAGAAGGAGAAGAAAAAAAAAAAAAAAAAAAAAAAATCACTAGAACCCCGAATGATTCTAAAACGGTTTGAGGAAACAATATTTATCTACTTAAACTGATCAAGTAAATACAATGGAATGGATGATAAGTGAATATGCAATACAAAGCAATATATATTAATACGTATGATAAAAACTATATCAGTTTTTGCTGCACAAGTTAAGAGGAGCAAAAAAAGTACTAATAAAAGTCTTGCTTTAACTGTTACCAGTTGAGATATATTATATCCTAAAACAGTTATCAGATATACCCAATATCCTCAGATCAGGAATATTGTTAAGTAGTCAAATCAGTCTTTTGGAACACACAGAGAAATGTTTATGCTGTATTCCAATATCCAAGGCGAGAAAAAAAAAAAAGAAAAAAAAAAAAAAAAATCCACTGTTGTGTCCCTTCCATCTGTCTTTGTCCATTTAAAATTAGACTCTTTAATTTGAAGGTTAGCACAACACAGCACAGAAGTCACTAAACACATCCACGGTTGTGAATAACTTCAGAATAATTCAGTTTGCAGGTTTGCAAAACACAGCACGGGAATCATAAAACACATCCCCTAACTTGGATAACCTTCAGTTTGTAGGTTTGCAAAACACAGCACAGGAGTCACTAAAGGCATTCACAATCTAGACGCATTCACAAAATCTAGGCATTCCAAAACTGTCACTAAGCAGCACAGGAGTTATAGCACAGGTGTCACTAAATGTATTTACAATCTAGATGCATTCACAATCCTAATCGATCCAAACTGACACTGACCGCATTCACAATCTAGATTGTTCCGATAAAGTACCGTTTAGTACTAGTAAGACAAGTCATTTCAGCACAGCGTTTTTTAGCACAGTAGGTATAGTGTTGAATGTTTCTGACAATTCTTAATATTTCATTTGCCGGCACCAGGTCCACAGAGGTATTCATCAAGGTAGAAAGGTTTATTTTCACAGGTAGTTTATATGCACATCTACAGACATACCCCCCCCCCCCCCCCCCACACACACACACACACACACACACTCAACACACACATGCACACTCGCAGGCACACATATATTCGCTCTAAACGCAAAACACACAAAAACACACTGATACGGGCGCACACACACACACACACACACACATATACACACACACACACAACACATACACATGCACACACACACATAAAACACACACGAGCGTGCGTTCACTCTCCCATACACACACATACACACACGCGGCACACACACACATACACACACACACACACACACGCACACACACCACACACACACACACCACACACACACACACACACAAACACACATACATACTTACACACCTGAGGCACACACACATGAGGCACACACACATGAGGCAGGCACACACACACACACACACACACACACACACACACACACACACACACACACACACACACACACACACACACACACACACACACACACACACACACACGGCACATACACACACACATGCAGCACACACACACACATACACACACACGCACACACACCACACACACACGCGCGCGCCCATACACACACATACATACACACAAGTCTAACATACATGTACATACATATAAAATATCATTTTAAAGGAAGGTTAGGGCAAAACAAAACCATAAACAGAGTAGTAGCTTATGTCTGTCGCATGTCTTTCTTGTCCAGAAACTCATACGGCCGGGACTGCATATATTTGGGGGGAGGGAGGGGAGGCATAAAGAAGGGCCAAGGTGGAGGGGGAGGGGGAGGGTACATCATTGAATACCATGGATAAGGGGGTCTTTTGGAAGAGAAATTTTGGTACCACATTTGAAAATCTTGGGTCTTGGAAAAAGGGTCTTCCGATTCTTTTTGCAATGGACGGTTGGAGAAGGGAAATTGATTAGAAGGAGGGGTGGGAGGGGTATCTGGATTACCTGGTGAGTAGGATGATTTGGATAAATTCCTAGAGCTTGGTAAGGGAGGGAAACTATCGTCATATTGATCCTGGTCAGAGCTCTGGGAAAGGGGAGGGGAGGAGTGACTATGAGGGAGTGAGGGGAGAGGTGCAGAGTGACTTTTGGGGGGGTCAGAGGAGGCCTGTGGTCGAGGCAACGAGTTCGGGCGTTGGTAGGCCTTTGTTCGTATTGGTTGCGACCCCGTGGTGGGATGTGGGAGGAGGGTGGGATGTGGGAGGAGGGGGGGTTGTTAGGGCATAGGCCTAGTTGGGTGTGCTGGGGGTGGGACAGATGTGGTAAGGGAGGACGGGGTAGTAGAGACGTTTTTCCACTGTCCAGCTGGCTTCTCCGTTGCCCTGCTTCTCTGCCTGAAGTTTCCGGCCTAGGTGGAAACAGATTGAGAGCCAGTCTTGCCGTGCCTTTCCTTGAGGGGTGGGTTGCGTCACCGTACAGGGCCAGCCGAGGCGCTCCACTGGTTGTGGTGAAGACTGTTGAATGGTCGATGTACTTCACCCCCATGCTGTCACATGCCCGCTGTAGTTTTCTGTTGCTAGGGGCAATGACAGCATTGAGGATGTGACGGCCTCTGGCTGGTATGATGGCAGAGGCATGGAGTGTGGCTTTGGGGAAGGTGTGGCGGCATTGGGAGAGAAGGTTTCTCCATGTCGCAGTGCCAATGCCACCATCTTCGGACGTTGCTGGCAGCCGGCAGTCATTCACCCCAACATGAATGGTGGCACTCCTCACATTAGTGGCAGGTGGCTGCTGACTGAGCCACCCTGCTAGTTCCCGGATTGTTAAATCGGGGACACACACTTTCTGTGAGAAGCTGCCTGGGGGGGATGACCGGGAAATGTCCACTCCCTGAATTGTGGAGTCGCCTAAAAGGATTTTCGAGGCATTGGGATTGATTAGGCCTATAGCTCTTTTGAGTGGATGGGTGGGGTCTTTGGTAGGAGAGGATTGGGGATCTTTATTAGGCTTAGTAGGGAGAGGGTCTTTTTTGGTTGTGGAAGCAGAAGGATCAGTGGCCAGGGATGAGAGGGGGAGAGGAAACTTTCTGATCTGAGGGACAGTTAGGCTTTGGATGACTTTTTTTCAGTTTGGGGTTTGATTTGTTTGGGGGGAGTTTGGGTGAGGACACATTGCCTGAAGGGGTATGTTTTTGGGACAGGGTAGTTAGGTGGTCGATTTCAATTTTGAAAGATTGTCTGGCTTCCAGAAATGCAGCTCTGAGTGCTGTGATCTCTGCTTGTAGAGAATGTGTCACAGCTTCAAAGTCTGCCTTGGAAATACAGTTTTCATGACAGCATGTGGAGTGAGGATCACTGTCACTGTCTGTCATGGTGGTTCTGTCACTTGTGGCTAGGCCTAGCTGTTGGTTGTGGCCAGTAGGGTGGAGGGGGGAGGTATTGTTTGTTCCCCCCAGTTGGCACTGAGCCATGGTGGGTCCACAAGGAGTGGGGGAGGAAGAGTTTGTCTCAGGGGTTACAGCATCAAGGGGGTGGGAGGGGGAAGGAGAAGGAGAGGTGGTGGTGGCTTGTTGCTCCGTGCTATGCTGACTACAATCAAGCATATCAGCAATAGGAGAAGAGGGCGAAGACAAGGGATGGAGGGTAGGACTGGAGGGGGAGAGTGAGGTAAGAGAAGTGTCCCCCTTCTCTTCAAGGAGGCCAGGTGTAGTAGGCCTAGTTGTGGTAGGCCTAGTGGAGACAACCGTCTGCTGGCTTGAGTCAATCTGTTGGCTTGAGTCCAATGATGGCTGACAGACGTCTGGTGTGTTAGCTAACACTTCCTCTTCAGCTGAACTTGAAGAGGTGTCAACAGAGGAGTGTTCCTCATCACATGCACTGTCTTCCTGTTGGTCCATGATGCACAGCCTATTCCTAATACTGTCACTTGATTGTTCTGCTTCACTAATGCATGCAATGTTTGTACTGTCTTCACTAGATGCTAAATAGTCCACTATGGAGCGAAGTTTCTTAAATAGATAGGTAGGTAGGTAGGTAGGTAGGTAGGTAGGTAGGTAGGTAGGTAGATAGATAGATAGATAGATAGATAGATAGATAGATAGATAGATAGATAGATAGATAGATAGATAGATAGATAGATAGATAGATAGATAGATAGACATAATGTTGTATCTGTGTGGTGATGTTGGTGTGTACTGTGGTTGTGTGCCTCAGGCAGTGAAGAGGAGAGGCAGACTGTGAAGAGAGCAGTGCGCTACTGTCGCTATGGGAGCAAACTCTTCAAGCAGTCCTCGGTGAGTTGTCTGCCCCCTTCCCCCTTGTTGTTGTTGTTGTTGTTGTTGTTGTTGTTCTTCTTCTTCTTCTTCTTCTTCTTCTTCTTCTTCTTCTTCTTCTTCTTCTTCTTCTTCTTCTTCTTGCTGCTATTGTTGTTGTTGTTGTTGTTGTTGTTGTTAATGTTGTTATTAGTCGTCTTCTTCTTCTTCTTCTTCTTCTTCTTCTTCTTCTTCTTCTTCTTCTTCTTCTCCTTCTTCTTCTTCTTCTTCTTCTTCTTCTTCTTCTTCTTCTTCTTCTTCTTCTTCTTCTTCTTAATTCTTGTTCACAATTCTTCTTCGCAATTCTTTTTCCTCTTATGCGCACTCTTCACAATTCTTCTTCACAATTCTTCTCCGCAATTATTCTTCCCCTCCTCTTCTTCCTCCTCCCCAGGGCGTCAGTACAAGGACTGACAGAGCAGTGGGTTGTTTGAGACCCTGTCTTATCTGAGATGGAACATTCATTTTATAAGGTGACAACAGCCCTGATATGGCCTCTGTGGTCGGTGGGTAAAGGTTTGTTTGTCCGTCGTGTTCGACAATAACCTCCAAAGCAGCAGAGGATGCAGCTGCTGTTTCGGAAACTGGGCAGAAATTTGATTATAGTGGAGGTGCCTTGCCCACAGCACACCCCCACTCTCTCGGCCAAGAGGGTATAAGAACAGTCAGCGTTGGAGATGTTCTCCAAAGGCCAACTAGCCTCCAGGGCTGCAGCACATAAGAACTGTGCAAGTCAAGCCTCCTAGTCAGAGAGTAGGGGGGCGGATAGCCTAGTGGTCAGAACATTGCGCTGGCAATTTGACGACCCAGGTTCGAGTCCGGTCGAGGAAATTTTTCTCCTGGAGTATCAGTGCTGACTCCACTCTCCCAAAAGTCCTTCGGATGAGACTTTAAACCGAGGCCCCGTGTGCGAACGCACGCAGAACATCTTGCACACGCGTTAAATCCTGTTCCGCTTTTCGTAAAAGTAGGCCATCGTGTGCTGGTGGGAATAGATAACAATATTTACAAAACTGTATACACACGGGGACCAGATGAAAAAAAAAAGCACATGATTGCTTATTCTGTTATCCTTGATATAAAAGAATAAATAAAAGAATAAATAAATAAATAAATAAATAAATAAATAAATAAATAAATAAATAAATAAATAAATAAGAGTCATAGTCAGTCACTAAAGACTAAGATGTAAAGTGGAATTCCATGAGTGGGAAAGAAAGCCACTGATCATACATCTTCCCACTTTGCTGTTGCCCCAGCCTCAATGATTTATTTAATCAAGAACTGGGATAAAGCCACTGATCATACATCTTCCCACTTTGCTGTTGCCCCAGTGTCAATGATTTATTTAATCAAGAACTGGGATAAAGCTACTGATCATACAGCCTCTCACTTTGCTGTTGCCCCCAGCGTCAATGATTTATTTAATCAAGAACTGGGATAAAGCCACTGATCATACAGCCTCTCACTTTGCTGTTGCCCCCAGCCTCAATGATTTATTTAATCAAGAACTGGGATAAAGCCACTGATCATACAGCCTCTCACTTTGCTGTTGCCCCCAGCGTCAATGATTTATTTAATCAAGAACTGGGATAAAGCCACTGATCATACAGCCTCTCACTTTGCTGTTGCCCCCAGCGTCAATGATTTATTTAATCAAGAACTGGGATAAAGCCCAGGGCTAAAGGCATGGGTAAAGAAGGTAAAGGTGCCCCATAACCTATGTGGTCATAGGGGACCAAACTGAACCGGATCGTATGGCATCACAGGACCTGCAGGTGACCTTGGAAGACAACAAGGACATGGAGGTGGGCAAGGACGTGCAGATGACCGCCAAGGTCACCAACGTGTCGGGTCAGGACGGGAGGTCAAGGTCACACTGGTGGCCAGGGCCGCCCTTACTGGGACCACACCAAGAATAGTCGTCTGCTGGCCAAAGAGCAACCGCCACCCACAACCATCAAGGCTGGGACGTGTGAGTGTTGGATGGGGTGGGGTTTGGGGTGTGTGGGGTGGGGGTGGGTTGGGGTTGGGTGTGGTGTGGTGTGATGGCCAAACAACAACCTGCAACCCACAACCATCAAGCTGGGACTTGGGAGTGTGGAATTGTGTGCTGTGGTGGTGTGTTGGTGGTGATACGGATGGGGTGGTGGGGGTGGGGTGGTGAGTGGTGTGGTGATGTGTGGGGTGGTGTGGGGATGGGTCTGCTGGCCAAAGAGCAACCGCCACCCACCACCATCAAAGCTGGGACCTGTGAGTGTTGTGGTGTGGTGTGGTGGTGGTGGGTGGTGGGGGGTGTGGTGGGGGTGGAGTGTGAGGGTGGGGTTGGGTGATAGGGGTGGAGTGGGGTGTGGGATGGTGGAGTGGGGTGGAATAGGGGGTGGGGTGTAGTTGGGTGGGCTACTGAGGTGTGTTGAGGTGTGATTGAGGAGTGCCATGGCATGCAGTGGACACTGAAGTAGCTCTGTGTGTGTGCGTGCAAACGTGCATACGTGGTGTCTGTGTGTGCGTGCGTGCATGCATGTCTGTATATGCATGCGTGTGTGTTTGTGTGTGTGTTTGTGTGTGTGTGTTTATCATTTTATTTTATTCTTTTATATCTTTTATATCGATGTGTGTGTGTGTGTGCATGCATGCGCGTTTTGTGTGTGTGTGTGTGTGTGTGTGTGTGTGTGTGTGTGTGTGTGTGTGTGTGTGTGTGTGTGTGTGTGTGTGTGTGTGTGTGTGTGTGTATGTGTTACACAGCCAAGACGGTGCAGCTGACAGTGAGGGCGGAGCGCTACATGTGGGCGTGCAGTGGTGTGGGCTGGACCATCCACGGGTTCGCCTGTGCACGGGACATCGGGGCCAACATGCCCTACACTGCACAACAGGCCTTCTCCTCAACCTGCCTACACTGCAGGTCCAGGTAATAATAATAATAATAATAATAATAATAATAATAATAATAATAATAATAATAATAATAATAATAATAATAATAATAATGATGATGATGATGATAATAATAGTAATAATAAGAAGTATTATTATGATATGATAATAATAATAATAATAATAATAATAATAATAATAATAATAAATAATAATAATAATAATAATCATGATAATCATGATAATAATAATTCATATAGCGCTAAATCTTGTAAAGCAAACAAATCCAAGCGCTTGCATTCAAATCAGTCAAACACATGCAACCATTCACAAATGACAACAAGTCAGCAAGACTCTAATAAAGTCATAAAAATGCACTCATTCACAAAACAAAAATGAGAAATAAAACTCAAATGATGATTTTGATTTTTTTTAAAGCGCTAATGGATAAAGAGCAAACTAGAGAAGGTAAGGAGGTAAACAACTGAAAACATCAATCCACCACCATCTATCAATAAAATAAGTCATATGAATTATGACATTTTGATAAAAGGGAAGAAAAAAACAACTAATATCCTCATTGGTGGGGGGGGGGGGGAGGTAGGGGCCGGAGGTGAGTGGAGTGAGCGTCTGTGCGTGTTACACAACACAACACAACACACACACACACACACACACACACACACACACACACACACCACACACACACACACACACACACACACACCACCACCACCACCACCACCACCCACCACCACCACCACACACCGACCCTCAACCTAGTGGTCAGTCACTGCATTGCATACTATACACAGGGTCCGGAGAGCGCCAAGTCGGGGGAGGTGGTGACGGTGGTGGCCACGATGACCAACCCCTCCACGTGCCCCTCACCCTCTGCTCCTTCTTCCTGGGACGGCAACTTGACCTTGAGCCCCGATGACCCCGGCAAGTGGGACTCCAAATATGGCGCCCACTACCTCGACTGTGGAGAGTAAGACAAGACACTTTCAGACTGTTTTCTGTCTTGTCTTTGTCTGTCTGTATGTATGTAGACCTATGTATAAACATGTGTAGAAGATCTCTTTATTTATCTATTTAATTATTTATTACCAGTTTATGTCACACCAGATTTCTTTGCGTCCAATTCGGGATGCTCTCCCTCTGTATGTAAACCCATGTATAAACATATGTAGATAGATCTATTTATTTATCTATTAATTTATTACCAGTTTATGTCACAACAGATTTCTCTGCGTCAAATTCGGGCTGCTCTCCCCTGGGGAGAGCACGTCGCATAAGTGCAACGCCACCCTTTTTTTTCTTCCTTTTTCCTGCATGCCACTGTATTTGTTTCCCTATCAGAGTGGCTTTCTTCTACAGAATTTTGCCAGGGTCAACCCCTTGTTGCGGTGGATTCTTTTTACGTGCGCTAAATAATGTCTCTATGAAGGGGCCCACCCCATGGTCTCTGTAACACGCATCAAGAGAACATGTAAACATGACAGACAGACAGACAGACAGACAGACAGACAGACAGACAGACAGACAAGTAGGTAGAGAGAGTGGATCTATATTATTATACATGCATATACATATACAGACAGACAAGTAGACAGAGGAGTGGATCTATATATTCATGCATGTAATATTATACAGACAGTCAAGTAGACAGTGTAAGGAGATCCATATGTATGTATGTTTGTATGTATATATGTATTTATACACACAGACAAATAGGCAGAGAGAGTAGGGAAAAAATACAGTTGCAGACAGGAAAAAGAAAATAATGAGTGGGCGCTGCACTTGTGGCAACGCGCTCTCCCGGGGGAGAGCAGCCCGAATTTCACGCAGAAAATCTGCTGTGACATAAAGTGGTATAAAAATACTGGGACTATGGAGTAGGCCCCTTCACAGAGAGCTGATGACGTGTTTACAGGGACTACAAAAAAAAAAA
>JASPKP010002845.1:7500-21705 GCA_030674155.1 Stramonita haemastoma | reverse complement strand
TTTACAACATTTTTCCTAACATATTTTCTTTCTCTTTCTATTTTAATCTTTTACTGGCTGCAGTGGTAGGCCACAGGAATATTTACCTATTCTTAGGGCTGCAAGGGACACTTCTGAATTCTAAAAAAGTGTCTTGATCTTACCACAGAGGGTAGTGAGGTTGCAACAACTTCTGGGACCTCAGGGAGTGCTTAACCAGAAGCCAAAACAGGGTTAGGTCAGGCCCAAATTGTGATTCTTAATAATTCATCAAATGTTGCCTTCAAAGACATGTATCTACTGTACTTTTGCTCCACTTTATTTATTCTTATATGTATATAAAAGTATATATATATATATATATCTACAAATATAAATAAATAGCACATTTTTTTTATTTTGTCATATAAAACTCATTAATTCAATACATACATTCTCTCCCTTACTCCATCTCAGTGACTGCAAACGCCAAGAAAAATGGTGTTGAGGACACACAAATTCACTAATAGGTGATCACCCTGAGGTCTGGATGTTACATTAGCCTTTTGCAAGGCAGCCACCACCTCGTCCTTGTTTAACTTCACTCCAACCGTTACTACTGCTTGCTGGGCTAATTTTCTCACAGCTCTGTGAGCTGCCTGCAGCGTGATCACCTTTACGGGAGATCCCTCCACAGCTACGAAGGCCTCCTTTTTGAAAGCCGTCAGGATTTGGCTGATGGAGAGCTTGGCTGTGGGAGGGATCTCTTGAATTGATTTCTTGAGTTCCCTGGCTTTCAAGGCATCAGTTGCTGGGGTATAGGGTCTAGGAGTCTTCAGGGTCTTGTAGGTCACTGTTCTTGTGGTCTTGGGAGTGGCTGTCTCCCAACTGCAGCCTCTTCTTGGCTGCTGGTCGTTTTGCAGCAGATGCCATTTTTTGGTCAATCTGCAAGATAATTAGCATTAATTATCGTTTGGACTCGACATGAACGTTTGTAACAGCCTGTACACTTCAGCTCAAGGTTTAATATGACAAAGAGATGTTAAGAAAAGATGGGTACTTTTAGCAAAAGTCCTTCGGATGAGACTACAAGCCAAGGCCCCGTGTGCGAACGCACGCAGAACATCTTCCACACACGTTAAATCCTGTTCCGCTTTTCGTAAGAGTAGGCCATCGTGTGCTGGTGGGAACAGATGACACGATTTACAAAAACTGCATATATATGGGGATTGGATGTAAAAAAGCATATCAGTGCTTATTCCATTTTCCTCGATATAAAAGAATAAGATTAATAAAACAAGGTCAATTTTTTTGTTGTTGTTGCTCACTTTAATGAGGAGGAAGTGTAAGTGATGACGTTTAACTTGCACAATATTGTGCATTACCTCAAGTATCTAGGTTTGTATTTCTGTGCATAGTCTTTTCATATTTCGGGAAGAAGTTGCAAGTACCCCCAAAATGAATCTTGTAACTTACTGTGCATTCTTGAAAAATAAAATCACTTAGTGCAGGGTTTTAAAGATTGTTGATAGACGAGTTCGTCCATTGCTATGCGCAGGTTCAAGTCAAATTTTTATGTACAGATGGTACATTGAGTAAGCAAAACATTTGCTTTTTTTCATCAAGCCGTCTACAAAAGAAAAGTATGTAAGAAAATGAAAAAGAAAAATCAACAATAATGACCACGACAATGATTACAGCAATAAAGAAGACTGAAATGGTCATAATCTCAGAAAACTAGCCGACTACACACACCTGAACCAAAATTTTAGCGTATCAGTATTTCAACATTTCAATATTCAAAATGCATACATACTAATAAACATTTGTTATCGAATTAGAGGCAATTTTTATTATTGCATGATGATCAATGGTGATGGGGATGATGTAATGATGCTGCTGTGGAAGTGCATCCCTTTGAGACTACTTGACAGGGTTGTACTCTACGCTTACAGTCATAATATATCGCAGCGTCAACCGGGCCCAAGAGATACATACACCTGCAGTGTTGGTCAGGTAATTTGAGCAACGCTCTCAAATTCGCATCCCTAAAGTGGATGAAGCTCGACTGTGTGGTCGCAGTCTCCCTGCTGAGCCCACAGCACACTCACTCTGGGTAGGAGCCGGTCGGAGTCCAAAAAATCCCTATGACTCTTATGGGACTCCAACCCGCGACCTTCCAGTCCGAAATCCAAGGCCCTAACCACTGCGCCAAGGCGGCTTGTTGTTAGCAAATGATTCTGCCTGTGCTGATTTATTTTGAAGGATTTTTAATCTTTGGAGGAGCATTTCCGTTTATAACATTATGCATGCACACAGCTTTGTTGAAAAAAAAGAAGTCTTTTACGAAAGTCAATATAGTCTATCTATTTGCTTATAATCCGAGCTTAACTTTAACAAAGCCAGCTTCAGTATTCTTTTATGCGTTGATATCTGAGGACTTGGTAAAGCAGCCGTTTGCATTGAAAATATTCACTTATACACTGAAAAATACTTTATCATCCCTATAGACAAATTTTGAGTGACATTTTAAAATCAAGCTTGCTTTAAACAATCTATATATTAAAAAGTTACATCTGATAAGTCGACAGCACTTGATGTCACACACGTGCGCGCACACACACACACACACACACACACACACAACACACACACGCGCGCGCGCGCGCGCGCGCGCACACACGCACGCATACACACACACACACACACACACACACACACATTCATAAGCATTATAAGTGACAAAACACAAAGTTTTAGTCACACACAAGTATCTGCTTTTCTTCCTTTCTCCCTGTCTCCTTTCGTCTAATATCACTAACAGTGAAAAGACGTAAAATCTAAAGAAAGAACGAACACACACACACACACAATCTTTCAGTGACAGCATTAATTTAGGCATTTTTGATCAAGAACCATGCCTTCCGCCTGACCTGACTGCAGTTTTGCTTCCTGGATGAGCCTTCCGTGGGTGCTTGAAACTTCACGTTGGGTGGAACCTAACAGAGAGGCACTTTTCAGCATTTAAAAGTGTCAATGGCATTCACAAAAAATATTATTAGCACCAATATCATACATATATACAGCCTAAGAGAATTGGCATTAAAAAATTAAACCACAAAAGACAGATTGATAAAATCATCCATCTCGGTTGTCTTTCTCACCGCCACCGTGGCCCCGCACAACATCTTGGGCACACATTAAATCCTGTTCCGCTTTTCGTAAGAGTAGGCCATCGTGTGCCGGTGGGAACAGATGACATTTACAAAACTGCATACACACGGGGACTGGATGTAAAAAAGCACATGAATGCTTATTCCACTATTAGTTTAAGTAAAGTGACCTAGCATGCTTTCCCACATTCGTCAAAATTAACAAGCATTAGTTAAGCATGC
This sequence comes from Stramonita haemastoma, assembly GCA_030674155.1. NCBI lineage: Eukaryota > Metazoa > Mollusca > Gastropoda > Neogastropoda > Muricidae > Stramonita > Stramonita haemastoma. The sequence continues at coordinate 18,352 of JASPKP010002845.1, read as the reverse complement.
TTAGGAAGTCTATCTATGTCCATTTTTAGAAGCCTAAACCAGTATGAATGCACATGACTGCATTGTTTACATATAATGGATAACGTGGTACTTCATAAACAAACTTATTTGGTACCCTAAGTGGTATGCTTAGAAAACGTTTACATGCAAAGGTATGTATCTTTTCAATATTGCTCAGTCGATGAAGACCCCACATCTCAGACCCATACAAAAAAATTGGCAATACCTGCACATCAAAATTTCGAGAAAAAAAACAATTCTTTGAAATGTCATTTAGTTTTGACATTTGTTTCAGGCATTCAACACATGCATGCCTTCCTTTCACTGCAAGAGCATCTACACCTCTGTTCAGGCTCATTTTCATAGTAAAAACAAATCCTACATAACTGTATTTGCCATTTCTAGTACACTGCCACCTAGCTTCCATTTTTCATTCTTACCCAAAAATCCACCTTCGGGAAAAAACAACTTTTGTCTTGTCGATGTTAACATTCAAAAACATTTTTGTACATGCATTGTATAGACTGTTAATTTGGTTTTGTAAACCATCCACAGTATATGATAACAGAACTATATCACCAGCAAACAAAAGAAGATGCAATTCAAGAAAACTGGCCAACAACTGTATACCATGAAGACGTATTATCAACTGCTGAAGCTACTTCATTTACATACAAGGAAAACAATATGGGACACAACACACATCACTGTCTTAGACCAGAGAGAGAGAGAGAGAGAGAGAGAGAGAGAGAGAGAGAGAGAGAGAGAGAGAGAGAGAGAGAGAGAGAGAGAATGAATGAATGAATGAATGATCTTTATATTTTCAAGGGTAACAGAGTAAGCATTACATACTTTTTTTCATCCAGCCCTTGCCTGAGAGAGATTTATTTATTTATTTATTTATTTGTTTATTTATCCATTCTTTTATATCGAGGATAACAGAATAAGCAACGTGTGCTTTTTTTCATCCGGTCCCCGTGTGTATGCAGTTTTTGTAAATATTGTCATCTGTTCCCACCGGCACACGATGGCCTACTCTTACGAAAAGCGGAACAGGATTTAACGTGTGCGCAAGATGTTCTGCATGCGTTCGCACACGGGCCTCGGTTTAAAGTCTCATCCGAAGGACTTTTGGGGAGAGTGGAGTCAGCACTGATGTTAACTCCAGGAAGAAAATTTCCTCGACCGGATTCGAACCCGGGTCTTCAAATTGCCAGCGCAATGTTCTGACCACTAGGCTAGAGAGAGAGAGAGAGAGAGAGAGAGAGAGAGAGAGAGAGAGAGAGAGAGAGAGAGAGAGGAGATGGCAGTCTAGTGACAACTGATAATCTCCACTGACAATCTGGGGTAAGCAAACAAGGGAAGTAAAGTAATCCAGACAAGGAAAGTAAATATCGGCATAGAAGAGTTACTTCCCTTTAACCTTTTGCCATGGTTGAATTTCTTTTCTTTTTTTGGTGGTTGTCAAAATCATTATGGGCCTGGGAGGCAGGTCTGTCATTTTTAGAGTTATTATTACTTTAATCAACAGATATATAAAAATCAACAGCTGGATTATTTCTGTCTTATTTATGACTATGAGTAATTGGTCGAATTAGCTTGGGGTACTTGTATTTTTTATAACAGGCACCCACAATTTTTTTTTCTTAAATCCTTCATCCTAAAGCATAGATTTAGCCACATTTACCCAGATTAATGATTTATAACAACAGTCTTTTCCATCACAAGCTTCTGCTTGACAAAAAAGAAACGGTGATCAAAACTCTAAAGCAGAGGTATCAGATTTTGCGGAAGATTCGTTTTCAGTTCAAAATGGCTGGCAGCTCTCCGGTGACATAGGTCGAAATTTCATCTCACTTTATTGATGCACACTTTCCAGTAAAGACTTCCAAAGCTACATCATTTTCATTATTAAGAATTCCTCCTCAGAAAATACAGGTCTGACAAATCTCTTTCTTGAAAGAGAAGGAAAGATTCCAGTTTAAGTGTCGCTACCTAGTCCAGTAGTCAATTTACTTGGGGGTCAAACAAGGGAAGTAAAGTAATCGCAGATGAGCAAAGTAAATATGGGCATGTTAGAGTTACTTCTCTTGAACCCTTTTGCCATGGTTTAATTTTTTTTTTTTAAATCGTGGTTGTCAAAATCATTTATCAGGAAAATCGTTTTTTATACGATAAAATCATAGTTTAGGCAGGTGTAAAATCTTACATCAGGCAGGTCTGTCCGCCCCACACTTTCAGAAAGTAGTTCACATAAAAAGTGTTTTAATATCAAATCCCCCCACAAAACTGTATGTAATGTAACAGAAGAGTCAATTTATTGGTTTGTGTAGTTCCAAATTTGATGCATTACTTAGTACCAAACATAAGTTTTTCTAAGACTATTTTCCTTTCTGTCAACCTGGCAAACAGACGTTTTGCACAAAAATATAACTTACCTGGTAAGATTTAATAGCTGAGCGAAACTGTTGGAAAGCGAAATCCTAAAGCTGTAAGCTGTAAGCTAAACTGTTGGAATTAAACTGTAGTGACAGTTGCAGCTGTGGACTGTAGCCTTCTCAGGGTGGGCGGTGAATGGAGTTACTCTGGTTGGCTAAGGAGTTAAATAGTCAAACATTCTACACACTTCAACTCCAAATATGGTAATTCAAGCCTCCGAAGTGGTTGACATGCCGTCAAACCTGACCGGGATGTCTCTGATTGGCTGTGATTGGAGACTGCTCACTGTCTTTAAGAAACATACACAGCTGTTGACTTATGAGAGGGAAAGTGGGCTGTTTCTCCATCCCTAGTGGTCAGAAGTGAAGGAAGGTGGTGGATGGTTAAGACACTCCCCTGCCAATATGTAAACCATGAGTTTCTGGTTCGTACCCAGCCTTGCCCTTTTTTCCCAGTTTGATAAAAAATCAACTGAATGTCAAAGTCATTTCGATGAGACTGTAAACCGAGGCGTGTGCAAACACAGAACATCTTGTGCACACCTTAAATCCCTGTTCCTTAAAACTGAGGCCCCATTTGCAAATGCATGCAGAACATCTTGCCACACCTTAAAACCCTGTTCGCTATTGGATGACAAAATTATATTTAAAAAATCAGCATGCACACTGGTGTATTTAGACACCATCCCTGAGGAAAAATCGGGGAGTCCCAGGGCGGCTTGGAGCTGTATATGGCATCGTTCTGGTGGCTCTTGAGACAGTACTGGAACCATTCTTATTGGTCATTGCCTTTCCAATGGATCATTCCAGCGAAGTGGAGAGGGGGGGGGGGGGTCTGCTGCATGGGTAACAGCTAGCCCACCATACTTACTTACCCAAACTTTGCACTCTAGAGCACAACTCCAGTCTTCCGAGACTGATGTATGCCTACTACTACTAGCGGTCAGAACACTACCCTGTCAATTTGACAACTTCCTCCGGCAACCAGCCCAAAATCCTATTCCGCCTTTCCATAAGAGTAGGCCATCGTGTGCCAGTGGGAACAATTGACATTTACAAAACTGCATACACACAGGGATTGGATGTACAAAAGCACAAGAGTGCTTATTCCATTATCCTCGATATAAAAGAATCAATCAATCAATCAATCAATCAATCAATCAATCAATCTCTTCTCTTGTTGTTTAACTTGTGGCTTGTGTAGGCGTCAGTCTTTGTAGCTAACTAGGGGCCGCCAATGCATGCTTTTTTCTTGCTGGAGGCAAGTTCGATATAGAGGAGATCTTTAGGATACTTCCATCCTTGACCAAGTCTTTTGGGGTTTAGGTGTTATATATATAGTAGTAGGCACCCATCAGTCTCGGAAGACTATGGAGCTGCACTCTAAAGACTAGAGCGCAAAGCCTGGGTAAGTAAGTATGGAGGGCTAGCTGTTACCCATGCAGCAGACCCCCCTCTCCACTTCGTTGGAATGATCCATTGGAAAGGCAATGACCAATACGAATGGTTCCAGTACAGTCGCAGGAGCCACCAGAATGTTGCCATGTAACCTACAGCCCCGAGCCGCCCTGGGACTCTTCAAACTAGGAAGAAAGGGCGAGGCTGGGTACGAACCAAGAAACTCACGGTTTACATTTTGGCAGGCGAATGTCTTAACCATCCTGCCACCGTCATATATCTATCTATCTATCTATCTATCTATCTATCTATCTATCTATCTATCTATCTATCTATCTATCTATCTATCTATCTATCTATATCTATATATCTATCTATCTATCTATCTATATCTATATCTATATCTATCTATCTATCTATCTATCTATCTATCTATCTATCTATCTATCTATCTATCTATCTATATCTATATCTATATCTATATTATATATATATAGCGATTTTAGGCTTTCTTATAAGCGGCTTTGTTTTAAGGGGCTTTCTTATATGGAGCACCTGAATACTGTTTTGAATGTGCTTTCTTATAAGCGAGCAAAAGTGTAAATGAGTATAATAATTAGCTAATTGAACATTTCATACTTGTAAAAACATAAAACACACCCTATCTACAATTACTCATCAAGTTTGTTGTTGTTGTTACTGTTGTTGTTGTTGCTGTTGTTGTTGCTGCTGCTGCTGCTGCTGTGGTTGTTGTTGTTGTTCTTCTTAAATTGGCTTGTTCTAGTCATGTTCTGTCTACATACCAATGAGATTTTAAACTGTAGCCTTGTCCAAGTTTTTGTTGAAATTCAGTGACAAGGGTATAATGTTCAAAATCTAAAGCAACTTAAAACACACACACACACACACACACACACACACACACACACACACACACACACACACACACACACACACACACACGTACACACACACACACACCATGCACACACACACACACACACACACACACACACACACACACACACACACACACACACACACACACACACACACACACACACACACACAGATGAATTCTGGAGATTCAACTTTTATTTCTGTAATTATAAATGAAAAAACATGACTAAAGTAAAGCAGAAACTTTTTTCGGAAAAAGAATATAGAGTGATCACTGCTTGACTGTCCACTTATCACAAGAATAAAAATTGTTTTAAAAAAATTGTGAAGGAACCTTGAAAAGATTGAATAAAAGCTTACTACCAGACACCTGACTGGTACTGGTATAGATAACAGCTGGAAAGAAGTTTTGATTGGGTGTTACTGAAAGCCCTAATTATATATGTTACAGTTGATTTTGTTTTCTGAAATCCTCCATGCCCCAAGAGGGGTCAAAGGCGAATTAAATCTTGAATCTTGTGTGTGTAAGTGAGAGGGAAAGAGAGAGAGAGAGAGAGAGAGAGAGAGAGAGAGAGAGAGAGAGAGAGAGAGAGAGGGGGGGGGGGGGGGAGGGGGAGGATTGAGCTTCTGGGTGTTATATTTATATTGGTGAGTAGAGTGAGTGAGTGAGTGTGTGGGTGGGGGGGGGGGGGGGGGGGGGGGGTGGTAAGTGGGGGGAGGGGGGGGTGCTTGTTTGGTTGCTACATGCTTGGTGTGGTGGGGGGAGGGAGAGGGTATCTGTACACAGGCTTGCCCTGACAGTAGATCAGGGCTTACCAATGAGTGCATGCTTTTAATCTTGGCATATACATGTATGCATGTGTGCTTAAAAGATTGAATGAATGAATGAATGAATGATGAATGAATTTAATATGTGTGTGTGTGTGGGGGGGGGGGGGGGGGGGGGGGGGGGCCCCAGTTCCCATGTGTGCCATGTAAGTGAATGTATATAGCTTTGTGGATGTTTTAATAATGTTGCATTGAGCTTAATGTCTTTTTTTTTAACTTCATGAAGTTTCTCTCAAGTTTGTTGATTTGTTCCATTTAGAGTTACTATTAATTTTGACCTTTATCTTATTTTATTATTATTTTTCTTTTGTTTTTGATTAGCCTTGATTTGTTTTCATTTAGGGCAGAATTGTAAAAAGGCCTTTACTGTGTTTAATTCTTTACCCGTTAAAGATTCAGTCAGTCAATTGATCTTCTTCTTCTTCTTCATCTTCTTCTTCTTCTTCTTCTTCTTCTTTTGCGTTCAAATTTCTTCTTCTTCTTCTTTTGCGTTTTTTTTTCTTCTTCTTCTTTTGCGTTCTTCTTCTTCTCCTCCTTCTTCTTCTTCTTTTGTCATCTTCTTCTTCTTCTTCTCTTCTTCTTCTTCTTCTTCTTCTTCTTCTTCTTCTTCTTCTTCTCTTTCTTCTTCTTCTTCTTCTTAAGGGGGGAGGATAGCCTAGTGGTCAGAACAGCGCAATGCTGACCATGAGACTTTAAACCAAGGCCCCGAGTGTGAAAGCACGCAGAACATCTTGCACACACATTAAATCCTGTTCCGCTTTTCGTAAGAGTGGGGCCATCGTGTGGATGGGAACAGATGACATTTACAAAACTGCATACACACAGGGACTAGATGTAAAAAAGCGCAAGAGTGCTTATTCCATTATCATCGATATAAAAGAATAAAAGAAAGAAATCTTCTTCTTCTTCTTCTTCTCTTCTTCTTCTTCTTCTTCTTCTTCTTCTTCTTCTTCTTCTTCTTCTTCTTCGTTTTCGTCTTCGTCTTCTTCTTGGTCTTCTTCTTCTTCTTCGTCTTCGTCTTCTTCTTCTTCTTCTTCTTCTTCTTCTTCTTCTTCTGTGCATTCTTCCTTGTGTTTTTCTTCAGAATTCTTCTTCTTCTTTTTCTTCTTTTATATATTTATTTTGTTTTTTTAATACCACTCTGTGTCACAGCAGATTTCTCTATGTGAAATTCTGGCTGCAGCTGCTCTGCTGCTGGTCACCATAAATGCAACCCCTACCCATCATTTTTTTCCTGTCTGCAACTGTATTTGTTTCCCTATCAGAGTGGCTTTTTGCTACAGAATTTTGCCAGGAACAACCCTCTTGTTGCCGTGGGTTCTTTTACTTGTGCTAAATAATTATTGTGTAACACACACAGACCTCTGAAAGACTAGCACCCAGACATAGTCTAATGGATGGGGGAACAGTTTTGGGCCCAAACGGGATTTGAACCACTGCAGGGACTTTTTCGCTTTCTAGGCAAGGCGCATTACCTCTTAGACCACCGATCCACCATTCTTCTTCTTCTTCTCCTTCTTCTTCTTCTTCTTCTTCTTCTCACAAAGTAAGTGAGGCCATCTGTGGTGATAACCTTTACCAGGAACGCAGATAACCTTTAACTAAGAACACAGATAATCCTCAAACAAGATGACCACATGCTCTCTCTCCCATATTTTGCCCTTCGAACAGCAGCAACCAATGTCCTCTACTTAATCAGAGAAATAATGCTGAACAACAACGCTCAGGATCTTAGACAAATTTGGACAAGACTTATGGGTCATAAAACTAACCTAGATATGATGCCAGATGGGTCCTTGGGTCCCGTGTTTGCTGTGATAAAAGTGTTGTGACTTTCACCCAGGTCTGGGGTAGGTATGCATAGCTCGTAAGATATGATTGGAGATGATCTTCACTTTGCAGGGGAAAGATAAGGGGATGATGACAGAATTGTTTGATGAGGTGATGGTGTTATACAGATGTTTGTGATAATGTTGAAGGCTTGGATGTTTTCCATGTATATGTTCTAAATGTTGACAGCCATATCAACTGAAATTTAGAGTCATACCCACGGTTATTTCTGTCACCCCCCCCCCCCCAGAGAGAGAGAGAGAGACAGACAGACAGACAGACAGAGTATGCTGTGGTGTGTGTGTGTGTTGTGTATGTGTGTGTGTGTGTGTGTGTGTGTGTGTGTGTGTGTGTGTGTGTGTGTGTGTGTGTAAATTTATCAATCTATTTTATTCTGTCAGTTCGAGGATAATGGAATAAGCATGCATGTGCATTTTGTTTTTACATCCAATCCCCCTTGCCCTTAAATATTTTTGTAGCTACACCGACACAACTAGCCTTCTATTCCAAAAGGCAGAATATGTTTTAATGTGTCGGGAAGTGTGTGGTACATCAGTTCTCAGGTCTGGAGAAGATGTGAGTGAAATGTTGTGGAATACCTGTGAGAAAATTCCACAGCAATCTCTGCAGGACTGCTCACGTTAACTTCACACCAAAAGAATCAAAATGCTATAGATCTATAAATCTGAAACTAATTTTGAAATTGCCATTGCTGTTTCAGCCTTCCCTGGCTTAACTAACATACCAGGAGTCACCAAAAATGATCCCCCACTCTAGTCTCAACTCCGCCCTTTTGGGAATCACCGTGAGACTGTGTAAAGTATTAAAACACTGGATGAGGATTTTGCTTTTGCTGTTGAGGTTTTATGTTGATCCCAGCAGAAGGAATTTGCATGTTAGGCTGTTTTCAAATACCTCCCCATAGAAATAACCAGGTTTTGACTTAAGAGACAATTTCCTAGAAATTAAGATTTGTTGTTGTTGTCATTAAATTAACATCCAAGCAAGGCCCCCAAGCAAGCCCCCTCCCCCCTGGCTCAAGGCCGCATGGTGGTCTAATATTGATGGGCTCTGTGGACTTCCGACCCTGGATGAGACACAACCAATCAGGGTATGACTGTGGCGGGGGACACTGAAATGAGGGGTGGGAACAACACTTGGGGATGTCACAGAAGACGAGGCAGCACCTGCAACAACAAAAATCAACATCGGAGCTCTCCAATGTACGACTGTGGGTAGGAGTCATCGTGTTTCTAAGGAGAAATTAAGAGAGTTAATTCTGTCATCGTGTTTCTAAGGAGAAATTAAGAGAGCTAATTCTGTCATCGTGTTTCTAAGGAGAAATTAAGAGAGCTAATTCTGTCATCGTGTTTCTAAGGAGAAATTAAGAGAGCTAATTCTGTCATCGTGTTTCTAAGGAGAAATTAAGAGAGCTAATTTTGCTGGATATGCTGCTTCCCTGGGGGGAGGGGGAGGGTGACTCAATTACAAGAGCATTCTCCTCAAACTTCAAAGCCAACGCTGAGCTAAAACTGTACACAATGTCTTCTCTGTGTCAAAGGCAGTAGGTAAACTGTTTTTCCTTACTTTTCACTGGAGTGTTTCTTTCAAAAGAAAAACAGAAGAGACTCCTGCTTCCACACCAATCAACCCGCCCAGGTGTTCAGAAAGAAAGTGAAAACTGGCTTGGTATTTATACAACATTGGCCCGATCCTAAATTGCCCATAGCAAAAGTTTTTATTCAATCTTTTCTATCGAGAATTTATTTATTTATTTATTTATTTATACTTTTATATCAAGAATAATGAACTAAGCACTCATGTGCTTTTTTTCTTTTTTACATACAGTCCCCATGTGCATACAGTTTTGTAAAGCTTGTCATCTATTCCCACTGAACTGTACTGGAAGACTGGGTTGAGGAAACGACACTAGCAGTAGTGCAGGTTTCAGCAGTAGTGCAGGTTTCAGCAGTAGTGCAGGTTTCAGCAGTAGTGCAGGTTTCAAGGGAAACACAGCTGAGGGGGGGCGGGGAGGAGGTGGGATCAGTGTGTGTGGATCCGGGTGGGGGTGGTGGATAGACCTAATTATCACAGTGAAGACATGTCTCCGGTCTACATTCTTCTTCCAGAGGGGGTGGGGAGAAGAGGAGGGGGGTAGTTTTCCTTTTAATTAAAAGTTCAGGGTATCCTTGTTGTTGTCAATGAAAACAAAGGAAATGGGAGGGCACTTTGTTCTCTCTCTCTCCTCTCTCTCTTCCCTCTCTCTCTCTCTCTCTCTCTCTCTCTCTCTCTCTCTCTCCTCTCTCTCTCTCTCTCCTCTCTCTCTCTCTCTCTCTCTCCTCTCTCTCTCTCTCTCTCTCTCTCTTGTGTCTCTCTGCTCTCTCTCTGCATTTATTAGTTATGCCTGTGTACATACACTTTTCACTGATTAATTAAGAATTGATCATTAATGAATTGTGTTTCTAGTAATTATATTCACTGGTTTATTGTCTAAAGGGCTTTGTTGTAATGCTTTATGAACAATTAAAAGCCTCTCTCTCTCTCTCTCTCTCTCTCTCTCCTCTCTCTCTCTCTCTCTCTCTCTCCTCTCTCCTCTCTCTCTCCTCTCTCTCTCCTCTCTCCTCTCTCTCCTCTCTCTCTCTCTCTCTTATAATCCATATCTATCTATCTATCTATCCCTTAGTCTGGCGACCATGGGGGCACTCCTGAAGACTTGACAACAAGTTTTCTCCATTCCTCTCTCTGTTCTGCCTTTCTCAAAATTTTGCTGAGTTCTATGCCCGTCCATTCCCTGATGTTGTCATCTCATCTCTTCCTGGGTCTGCCTCTTTTTCTTTCTCCTTGGACAGTGCCTTGCAGTACTGTTTTTGCAAGCCCTTTTGATCTTGTGACATGCCTGCCATTTTTTTTTTTACAGTAATTTAAGGTTTTGTAGGGACCAATAATGCATATAGTTTTTTTTTTTAATTAAATTTACTTATATCTATCTATCCCTTAGTCTGGCGACTGTGGTGGCACCCATGAAGACTTGACAACCAGTTCTCTCCATTCCTCTCTCTGTTCTTAGGGTTTTGTTGAGTTCTAGGCCTGTCCATTCGCTGATGTTGTCCTCCCGTCTCTTCCTTGGTCTGCCTCTTTTTCTTCCTCCTTGGACAGTGCCCTGCAGTATTGTTTTTGCAAGCCCTTTTGATCTTGTGACATGCTGTACCATTTTTTTTACAATGATAAAAGGTTTTCATAAGGACCAATAATTCATATAGGTAAAGGTAAAAGGTAAAGGTATCCCATAACCTGTGTGGTAGCGAGGTTTCAGAGACCTCAGCTTCTCTAGAGGCCAGCATGTTGAGGGCGGTGCCCATCTCCTCTCCTTTACTGCTTTACCTTCCTTGACCCTAAAGAGGGCAGGTACCCATTTACAGCTGGGTGAACTGGGAGACTGTACTGAAGCCAAGGCACGC
>JASPKP010000285.1:40000-50000 GCA_030674155.1 Stramonita haemastoma | reverse complement strand
GTTTCGTTCCCACCTTTTACTTAGCACATATGACAAAGCGTCTATGGAATAGCTGGCTTCCAATCGTATCTTTCTTATAAAGGTTTTAAAGGTAACGGTAAAGGTGTCTCATAACCTATGTGGTTGTAGAGGAGCGAGGCATCAGAGACCTCAGCTTCTGTAGGGGCCAGCATATTTAGGGCGGCGCTCATCTCCTCTCCCTCGCTGCTTTACCTTCCCCGACCCTAAAGAAAGCAGGTACCCATTTTCAGCTGGGTGAACTGGGGGACTGTATTGAAGCCAAAGCACACAAACGGTCACTCATCCAATTGGTCACCACTCTTGATGCTGCTCAACCTTAGCATGGGGAAAGAGAGTTCTCTGACCACTGGGCTATCCCGTCACACCAAAATCATCCTGTCCTCTTCTCTTGCTCTCCTTCCTCCCCGTTCCTATTTGATTTATCTACCAGTTTGGGCCTGCAACTCCATATATTTTATTGATTACAGGATGGAAACACAGAAAAAGAGGAATAAAATCAGTTGTCAGTTTTGGGTGGACAAAATAAACACATAAAAATGATTATGTTCTCTCGCAAACGTGACTCGTGTGTAAATACACTCATTGCATATTCAGTTTCTTTTTGCTCTTTTGCAGAGGAGAGAGAGAGAGAGAGAGAGAGAGAGAGAGAGAGAGAGAGAGAGAGAGAGAGAGAGAGAGAGAGAGAGAGAGAGAGAGGAGAGAGAGAGGAGAGAGGAACTGATTCATTTCCTGTATGCACACGCACAAAGCATCATCAAATCAAACACAGCACCCCGAGTATTCTCCTTCAGCAAATCGAAAACAAATCTTTTCCGCGCCTGAGACTCTTTCTTTTTAAAATTCGTAACTTTTGTTTCTGGTGTTCTTTCTTTTCTCTGTCCAAAATCTGTCTCCTCCCTTCTCTTTGCGTGTTTGTTTCTTCTTCTATCTTTCTCTTACATTCTGTCTGTTCGTGGGTTTGTCTCCAGTCTCTGTCTCTTTCGTTTCTTTTGACCTTCATTTTTGTTTACTAAGTCTTATACTTTCTCTCAAGTTCTCTCAATCCCTGTACCTGCCCATTCGTTTGCCTTTTATTTCCAAAGTTGGAATGCGGCTACCTTAATGGTGGGCAAAAACAGTTACAAACACAATAGTATTTCCATTGGTAACCTCGAAGCTGTATATATACCACTATTTTTGTAGTTCCTTTTCAGTTTTGTTCATCTCTTCTCCCTTTAATAGCTTTTCCTTTTGCTGTCTCTTGACTTTTGTTTTTACTTGGTATTGGTAAGTGATGTTTGGAGTGATACTTTTGAAATCGGATAAAAGGCTAAAATCATTATAGGTTTCCTTTTTGTTGGTTTGTTTGCCTGCTTTTGTTCACATTCATTTATTCATTCATTCGTGTTTTTGTTTGTTTTTTCTTCCTTTCTTTCTTTCTTTCTTTCTTTCTTTCTTTCTTTCTTTCTTTCTTTCTTTCTTTTTCTTTCTTTCTTTTCTTTCTTTTCATCTTCTTTCCATATTCCGCTTTTATTCTCGCCTGTGTGCTTTATTTCGTTTCCTCCTAGCCCCCAATCTTTGAGTCGTTTATTTTTTTCTAAATTCTATCTTTGCTTCGTTAACTCATTTCTGACAGTACCCTTTCTTTGATGATGAAATTTTCAAAATGAATGATGGAATCCCATAGAAAACGGCAGGCACCTGTCACTATCTGGCTGACATGAACACAACGGAACTTTCTTCTGCCGACATAATTTTTTCATCACTCTTCTTCTATTTGGTTTAACTTCAATCTTTACCCGCCAGATAAAGTATCATCTTACTGATACTTAGCTGGAAAACAGACAGAGGAAATGTGTTGGATGATGGTGTGTGTGTGTGTGTGTGTGTGTGTGTGTGTGTGTGTGTGTGTGTGTGTGTGTGTGTGTGTGTGTGTGTGTGTGTGTGTGTGTGTGTGTTTGTGTGTGTGTGTGTGTGTGTGTGTGTGTGTGTGTGTGTGTCTGTGTGTCTGTGTGTCTGTGTGTGTATGTGTATGTGTGTGTGTGTGTGGGGGGGGGATGGGGAACATAATCCTAAGACCATTATGTTTCTTGAGAAAGATGACACTTACACAAACACTTTTTTGGCACACGCTCAATCCTTTCAATGTTAAGAAAGGCGTAAGAGTAGATGGAGAAAGAAAGAAAGAAAGAAAGAAAGAAAGATAGATAGATAGAGAGAGAGAGAGAGAGAGAGAGAGAGAGAGAGAGAGAGAGAGAGAGAGAGAGAGAGAGAGAGAGAGAGAGAGAGTGAGACACATAGAGACACAGAGAGACAGACAGACAGACAGACAGACAGACAGATAGAGAACACTATCAGGGAGATTAAGACTATGAGAGAGAGAGAGAGAGAGAGAGAGAGAGAGAGAGAGAGAGAGAGAGAGAGAGAGAGAGAGGACAGAGACAGAGACAGAGACAGAGAGACAGAGAGAGACAGAGAGGGAGTTGAAAAGAAAATTCTAAACCAGTTTTTCAAAGGTTGTTCCTTCTTGATTGCCTCATTTTTCCGCACTGATTTATCCACAGGCATTTTTTGCATACAAAACAGCACATTGTGTGTATTGCTGTTTGGCGAGATAAAGAATGAGGGTGTGATGAGTTGGGGGGGGGGGGGGGGTGGATGTGGAGGAATGCTCAAAAGATTGTTGTATTTGCTGAAAGAAATCGTGAGGTTTATACAAACACTTTTATAACATGCTCGTTCCTTTTAGAGCTCAATCCTGAGAGAGAGAGAGAGAGAGAGAGAGAGAGAGAGAGAGAGAGAGAGAGAGGAGAGAGAGAGAGAGAGTGAGAGGAGAGAGAGAGAGGAGAGAGAGAGAGAGAGAGAGAGAGAGAGGAGAGAGAGAGGAGAGAGAGAGAGAGAGAGAGAGAGAGAGAGAGAGAGAGAGGAGAGAGAGAGAGGAGAGAGAGAGAGAGAGAGAGAGGAGAGAGAGAGAGAGGAGAGAGAGAGAGAGAGGGAGAGAGAGAGAGAGAGAGAGAGAGAGGCTTTTTTAACGCTTTAACGCTTTAACAGTTTATTGTCATTGCCCAACTGGGCCTTTTGTCAAGGGAGGTAACACAAATACTTTTTTTGTGAAACGGTAAACAAAATGTGAAATATGTGATCAGTACAATTAAGTTTCCCCCCAAAAATCCATTCATTTATAATCAACTAACATTAACATAGGCGTATATACAGTTACCAATCACCGGGTAAATACAAAGAAAAGAAAGGAAAAACCAAACTGAAATGCAAAAACAATTTTCGATTCGACCATCCATTCAAATCACACATGATATCAACCTTTCTGAAGTTGCCTTACTTGAAAATGCATTACTCTTTAAAGTGACTATACCATTGCATATTAAATCAATTGTTGCTGACGTGGCTTTGTCTTAATTTCTGTGCCTCTGCAATAAACTTAGCTACAGCTTTAATTACATGTTCATTTTCAGATGACAAAATAGAAACAATATCTTGAACTTCTGTTGATTGTAGACTTAGAAAATTATGTTTATTACGTAGAGTTTCATATGCCTTACATTGAAACAAAAAATGAATTTCATCATCAATATTATGGCCACATAATGGACATGGTAACTGTATGGATGTCTCAGTTTGAAACCATCTTTTATTAGCATTGAAACCCAATGTTCTTAATCTGAAACGAGCATAATTAAGCCTATGCCACTTATCAGTTATTACTTTTATATATTTTTCTGTCTGAAACACAGATTTAAAGGAAAAGAACCAGCTATATTTACTTTTACTTTCCATGTCTGAGTGCCAGTTTTGTTTAAAAGAGTAAATAAGCCTGTCTTTAAATTCCGAAAGAAACTGTCGCTCATTTCCTACTTCCTGAGATATCCACACAATCCCAAAGCCATGTTCCGACAAAACTCTTTTAACTTGATAAGCCCAGTTCTCTTTGCCCAGTTCCATCTGAATAATCAACATTTCATATGACTGTCTGCATAAACGTGTTTGTGGAAGTTTCAACAGTTTTAACCAATATTTAATGCATTTCACAAAAGTTCTTATATACAAAGGATATCTTCCTGTCTCTCCATAAAGTACAGTGTTAGATGCATGTATTGGCACGTTTAAAAAAACGTTTTATGGCAAATGTGTGTGTGTGAGAGAGAGAGAGAGAGAGAGAGAGAGAGAGAGAGAGAGAGAGAGGAGAGAGAGAGAGAGAGAGGGAGAGAGAGAGAGAGAGAGAGTTGAGAGAGCGATTGAGAGAGATAGACAGACAGACAGATAGATATAGAGACATGTAGACACACAGAAACAGAGCAAAAGGAAGTGAAAGGGCAGACTCAAAGCTAGAGAGAGAGAGAGAGAGAGAGAGAGAGAGAGAGAGAGAGAGAGAGAGAGAGAGAGAGAGAGAGAGAGAGAGAGAGAGAGAGAGAGAGGAGAGAGAGAGAGAGAGAGAGAGAGAGAGAGAGTTAGTTCACGGATACGTGTGGCCAAATTTATGGGCAAGATCGTCAGGAAACTAAATGGAAAGGCTTTGGAATGGAATGGGTTAATTACTTCCTGAAAGTCTGAGTTATTTTCTCTTTCTGCACAGAGAGAGAGAGAGAGAGAGAGAGAGAGAGAGGAGAGAGAGAGAGAGAGAGAGAGAGAGAGAGAGAGAGAGAGAGAGAGAGAGAGAGAGAGAACACTGAACATTGAACATTGAACATTGCTACAAAGCCATACAAGCTCCTCAAGCATGCATGGCGAAAGAAGGAAATCAAACACGACGCGAAATGGAAAAATATGAAAAATATAATAAATAGTTTTTTATATATGAGAGAGAGAGAGAGAGAGAGAGAGACAGACAGACAGACAGACAGACAGACAGACAGACAGACAGACAGACAGACAGACAGACAGACAGACAGACAGACAGACAGACAAGCATGTACATATTGCAGCATACATAGACCATTTATAAACATTATGTAAATCTATACTTGTGCTTGAGAGGACATGCAAAGCGCTTTCAATAAACGAACACCCCCCCCCCAAAAAAAAAAAAAAATCCAAACAGACTCTATGGGAAAAGTTCGTACCTCTAGCAGACTGAGCAGATTGTGCCTATATCACAGTACTTATAATATATATTTTTTTAAAACAAAGGTTGGCATATATGCATGCATACACATGTGCAGGTTCATGCATCCACATGTGTTGAGCTTGCACAAAAAAAGCACATCTGATCATGCCCTGGTAATTGCTGACGCTAATGCATTGCATGCATGCCGGAGGGGAAAATTCTGAAAGAGATGGAAAGTGTCTGGGTGTTAGTTAAGGGGAATGGAAGAGGGTTTCGGTGGCTGTTCATTTCCTTAATCACTTCTTCACAGCTAATCTACTGAAGAACAAGGGGCATGGTGGAATTTGATGCGTGAAAATTAGAGGAGAAAAAGAAAAAATATGTTTTCTTAATCTTGGCCTTTGCCTGCATGTCTGTCTGTCTGTCTGACGTACTGTCTGTATATCTGTCTATCTGTTCTCTGTTTACTTGTATGTCTTTGTACTCGTTTACAGCACTGGGCTGTGTGGGTGTATATCTGTCAACCCGATTATTTACACATTTTCTTGTTCTCTCCCTTATTAGATGAAATAAGTCTGCCATTGGTTCTCCAATAGGTAAGACATGTGTGAAAACAAACATCTACCTATGTATTAACAAGTATTATTTCGCATCTGACAGTATCCAGACAGACAAATTAACAGACAAACAGCCAGCCAGCCAGCCAGCCAGACAGAGACAAAAGTAAGCAGCCAGAATACAACTGCAGAAGTAAAAAAGATTGCGATAGCATACATGAGTCAATATGTACTGTCATGATTGCTTTCCTTTGTAAACGTGTATGCATGCATGCGCATACCAGCGTGTTCACTGATAATGCATGTGACTTACATTTATGCATTATATATAATACACGAGGTTCCTCTTGAGCAGAACGTGTGTGGCTTAGAAACAAAAAGAATCTGTTTGAAACTCATACCACTGTTGGCTGACAATATGATAAGTCATCTCCCCTTGAGGATAGTCCCAAGAAGACCAATCTGATGAGGTTGACAGTGACTAGTAGCTAAGATAACAAGAATGGTAAAAATTGACCCTCCGCAACACAATGAACTACATTGCACCGGAGGTCAATAATTATTGAGTTGCTAACGTGTTAAAGTGAGCAATAAAAACCTATTCAATAAAAAGAACTGAAAATTGGACAGTCTATTATTATGAAGTATGATAACTATTTAAAATGTTTAATTCCAGGAGGTGACTTAATGAAAAATCTGCACATTTTGCATTGAAATAGGTGGTCAGGATAAGGGTTTGGGTGTATTTTAAACGCGTTTTTAAAGAAAAAGAAACATTACACCTTGCTACTTCAGTACAACGTACATGAAAGCTTATAGGTTTAGAAATATGGTGCAATCCCCACCTGCCCAAACTGGGTGCTGGTTGGAAAATGGGTCAGGTGCAGTGGGACTCGTTTTGTTGTGAAGGGTCACAAATAAGAACAAGGACAATGCACCCATAACTTGTTAGTGGTCGTCTGCTGCTACACCATCCTCTGTGTAAGACAGATTGGCAGGATAATCTGAGTATACACTTAGAGTGTGTGTGTGTGTGTGTGTGTGCATGCGTGCGCGCGTGCTTGTGTGTGTATGTGTGTGTACTAGCAGAATCAGCAGCAGCAACAGCAGCAGCAGTAGCAGCAACAGCAGTAGCAGCAGCAGCAGCAGCAGCAGCAGCAGCAGCAGTAGTAGTAGTAGTAGTAGTAGTAGTAGTAGTAGTAGTAGTAGTAGTAGTAGTAGTAGTAGTAGTAGTAATATTCATTACCCAGACCTGTCAGTCATGTTACTATCAATTACGGCGCATTAGAGCAATTCGAAAGTACCTGTCCACTGATGCAACATCCAAACTTGTCACTTCTCTTATTCTTTCACGTCTGGACTATTGCAATTCTCTTTTAGCTGGTCTGCCAGCATCATCTATCCACTCCCTCCAACGTATACAAAACTCTGCAGCTCGTCTAGTCCTCAGAAAGAAAAAATCTGAGCACATTACCCCTCTCTTGCAATCTCTCCACTGGCTGCCCATAGCACAGAGAGTAATCTACAAGATCAATACCCTCTGTTACAAATGTCTCCACAAAACTGCACTCTCCTACCTCTGTGTATGTCTTCACTTGTTCACACCCTCTCGCTCCTCCGCTCAGCCGCAGATACTTTGTCCTTAAGAATACCTAGATTCAACCTATCTACCGTTGGCCGCCGCTATCTCTCTGTTTCTGGTCCATTGATCTGGAACGATCTTCCTCTCTCCCTCCGGCAAAAGCCTACTTATGACACTTTTTAATCCAACCTCAAGACACACTTATTTCAAACCTAAGATTTTTTTTTAATTTTATAAATCTCTTGTCCACCCCCGCCTTCGACATCTACCTGCCAAAGTGTATAGCCTTCGTGCGCGCGCGCGTGTGCGGTGTGTGTGTGTGTGCGCGCGTGTTGTGTGCGCTTGCGTGTGTGAGTATGTTGGGATTTGCTAGGACCATGGATTGCTGTTGATTGCTTGTGTGATGTATAGGTCGAATGCAAGCGCTTTGATTTGTTTTACAAGATATAGCACTATATAAGTTCCATGTATTATTATTAGTATAAATCGTGGTAAGGAGGAAAAGTGTGGAATTGACTGTATGCTTGTACGCCTGGTTCATTGTGCTTATAAAGCTTTTACAAGAGTGTGTATGTATGCATGCAAACACATGCGCAGGATCATTCATATGTGTTAAGCTGGCACGAAAAAGCGTCTGTTCGTGCACTGTAATTTCTGACGCTAATGCATTGCATGCGAAAGGGGGAAATTCTGAAAGAGATGGAAAGTGTCTGGGTGTTAGTTAAAGGGAATGAATGGAAGAGGGTTTCCGTGGCAGTTCATTTCCTGAATCACTTCTTCACAGCTAATCTACCGAAGAACCAGGAGTAAGGTGAAAGCTGATGTGTGAGAATCAGGAACAGTCTGAAATGTGACTGTCTTCCCAATCTGGGTCTTTTCCTGCATGTCTGTCTGCCTGTCTGTCTGTGTGTGTGTTTGTCTATTCCCTGCCTGTCTCTGTCTGTTGTCTTTTATTCCCTTGTAATTTGTATGTCTGTGTGCTTGTTTACATGCCTGGCTGTATGTACGTATGTTTGTCATTGCTTTGCTTTGCACATTACAATTTTTTTAAATAGTTTTTTTGTTAATCCCTACCTGTCTCTCAAAAGGCAAAAAACATGGCCTGCCATTGGCCTCCAAACAGCTAAGAATTGCATAAACAAACTTCTATTTTTGTAAACAATATTCTATTTTTGTGCTTACATGAAGCATTTTGCATCTGACAGTCTCCATATATGTAAATAAATAAAAATAAATAAAGGGGGAGCTAAGAACATGATAACAAAGACAACAGGTCCACTTCTTGTCAGCCGGTTAGCCATTGACTTGTCCTCTTTGCAAGCCAGACAGTAGTAGGTTAATCTGAGTTGTGTGTGTTTATTATTTATTTATTTATTTATTCTTTTATATCGAAAATAATGGAATAAGCACTCATGTCCTTTTTACATCTAGTCCCCATGTGTATGCAGTTTTGTATATCTTGTAATCTGTTCCCACCGGCATACAATGGTCTTCTCTTACGAAAAGTGGAACAGGAACAAAACATGAACAGTAATTGTATATATTTACAAAATCATGTGTACACCAAATTATGTACATTTATGCAAGCACTGGCATGGACCGATACATACATATACGTTCTTGTGTGTATGTATGTGCTTGTCACTTGCCTGTAGTCAAGCATGCACAAATGCGCATGCACACAGTAATCGCTGGTGCAAATACACTGCTGGTGAACAATGGCTGAAAGGCAGGTAAAGCAAAGTGGGCTGGGCTGGGCTGGGCTGGGCGTTGGTTAAGGGTAATGGAAAAGAACATTCATGGCAGTCCATGTCCCCTAATGAGTTCTTTGCTGCAACAAGTCTCCTAGGAAACAAAATGACAAGGGCAGAAATGCAGCTGTGTGTTTTTTTTTCTCCGCTTGGCCTTCTGTATTAGCCTTAGCCTGTGTATTCATGTGTCTGTCTGTCTGTCTGTCTGTCTGTCTGTCTGTTTGCCTGCCTGTCTGCCTGCCTGTCTGTTTGCCTGCCTGCCTGTCTGCCTGCCTGTCTGCCTGCCTGTCTGTCTGTCTGCCTGCCTGCCTGCCTGCCTGTCTGTCTGTCTGTCTGTCTGCTTGCCTGTCTGTCTGCCTGTCTGCCTGCCTGTCTGCCTGTCTGTCTGTCTGCCTGCCTGCCTGTCTGTCTGTCTGTCTGTCTGCCTGCCTGCCTGCCTGCCTGTCTGTCTGTCTGCCTGCCTGCCTGCCTGCCTGTCTGTCTGTCTGTCTGCCTGCCTGTCTGCCTGTCTGTCTGTATGTCTGCCTGCCTGTCTGTCTGTCTGTCTGTCTGTCTGTCTGTCTAGCTTCTTTCTGCCTGGATTTCTCTAGATCTGTGGGTTTGTCTGTCTAACCGTCTTTGATTTCTCTCTTTGTCTGTATGTCTGTCTCTCTTAGTGTGTTTGTCCCTCTGTCTCTATCCAGCCTCTTCCTTCCTCCCTCTCCCTCTCTCTCTCTTTTGCTCTCTCTCTGTCTCTTTCTCTCTGTCTCTGTCTGTCTCTGTCTGTCTCTCTCTTTCGCTCTCTGTCTGTCTGTCTGTCTGTCTGTCTCTCTCTCTCTCTCTCTCTCTGCTTATCTGTCTGTCTGTCTGTCTACAGGTCTGTCTGTGCCTATTTTTCTAAATGTTTCCTACTCTCCCCGTGATTCTCTGCTAGTTTTTTTGTTTGTTTGTCTAAAAAAGAAACAACTGTACTTAGCGTTCAGCTTTTAGCCAGGATTTTATTTAGAAGTAGATAGAGGATGTCCACAACTCAGCCAGTCCTTTTACGCAAAACATTGTGTAGCTATTA
>JASPKP010000285.1:32500-35000 GCA_030674155.1 Stramonita haemastoma | reverse complement strand
GTGTGTGCAGTGGTCGACTCTGTCACGAAAGCAGAGTGTGACAGCTCCCTGGAGAGAGAGCTAATCTGATGAAGTAGACAGTGACTAGTGGCTGAGATGCCAACAACGGTTAAGTAAAAACATGATAACAAAGGCCAGGCATCCTCTTTATGTCATTCATGCACATTCTACACTTTTTTCTTTGCACGACACGATGGCAGTAAGATAACGGATCGAAAAATATGTTCATGTCGTTAAGAAACTTTGAATACATTTTAAAGAAGCACGGCATAATTTCTCAGAAGAAACGAAATTGTTGGTTATTCTCTGAAAGTGTAGTGTAATAGCAAAGCACGGTGCTGCTTTTTTGATAAACATACGTGCATTCTTTATGAAACGTTTTGAAATTTTGAGAAAATCATGGGGTTTTGGTGTTTGGGCTTTATTTCTAAGACAGATGCATCGCTCGCGTTTCAGCTCGCTTGCACGCGCTTGCGAGTGCACGCATGTATGTGTGTGTGTGTGCGCGTGCGCGTGTGTGAGTGTGTTTAGACAGATACCAATACACACACACATGCATGGACAGCAATACATTATTGCAAATGCATGTATGTCTACGTAGGCTTGATCGTATTTGCATGTACACACACGCATGTGTACACTGGATTGCCTATAAATGGACACAAGACAACATGCACCCATGCTCGTACTCGCGTACTGGCTGACTCAAATGCAATGGAAGGATGTGGTGGTGGGGGGCGGGGGGGGGGGGGGGGGGGGGGGGGGGAGGAGGAGAAAAAGAGAACTCTGAGAAGATGAGAGGCAGTTGGGTGTTAGTTACGAGGAAGGTAAGGGGATTTTCACGTCACTCCATTTCCTTAATCAGTTCTGCACATCACGTCCACTGGGCACAGGCATGGAGAGCAAGAGGTGGGATGATGCAGAAAGCAGAGAATTATCCGCCTCTGTCTCTCTCTCACCCCCTGTCTTTTAGTTGGTGTATTTTTAAATCTCTCTCTCTCTCTCTCTCTCTCTCTCTCTCTCTCTCTCTCTCTCTCTCTCTCTCTCTCTCTCTCTCTCTCTCTCTCTCTCTCTCTCTCTCTCTCTCTCTCTCTCTCTCTCTCTCTCTCTCTCTGTCTAACTTTCTATTTGTCTGCCTGCCTGCCTGCCTGCCTGCCTGTCTGTCTGTCTGTCTGTCTGTCTGTCTGTCTGTCTGTCTGTCTCTCATTTTCTGTTACTGTCTTTCTTTCTCCTTCTCTTACTTTTCCGTTGCACCTCTCTTTATATATCTGTTCTTTTATTTTTCATCTCCCTCTAGTCTTATTCCCTTTCGTTTAGCTTTTTCTCTCTGTCACTCTGTCTCTTTGTTTCTGTCTCTGTTTGTCTGTTCCTCTCTCTCTCTCTCTCTCTCTCTCTCTCTCTCTCTCTCTCTCTCTCTCTCTCTCTCTCTTCTCTCTCTCTCTCTCTCTCTTCTCTCTCTCTCTCTCGCTCTCTCTCTCTCTCTCTCTCTCTCTCTCTCTCTCTCTCTCTCTCTCTCTCTCTCTCTCTCTCTCTCTCTCTCTCTCTCTCTCTCTCTCTAATTACATTCACTCGGGAGCTGGATGTAAAAAGAAGCACATAAGTGCTTATTTCAATATTCTTGAAATAAAAGAAAAAAACAATTTAAAAAATCAGTAAGTAAAATAAATAAATGAAATGAAGAAGAATCATTCATAAACAGTGTGGAAACAATGAACTTATTGCGTGTCGTGTGAGTCAATTCTACTTTGGCTTACGACAGTTGTGGGACTTACCTGACTTCAGCCACTGTCACTAGTGACCTCATGGTGACAGAGTGACTCTTTGCCTGTTGGGCCTGTGTCCATTCAATCACAGCTAGGGTTTGTTTTGGTTTTATTTTGGTGGCTTCCTGTAGCATCTAAAATAGACCTCAGAGTTGGAATGCAATCCATTTCACTCCTTTTATTGTTTGTTTTTTGTCTGTCCATCTGTCCGTCTGTCTGTCTGTCTGTCTGTCTGTCTGTCTGTCTGTTGCCCCTCTCCCCCTCCTCTCTTTCTCTCCCTCAGATTCTCTTACCGCCTTTCATCAGAGATATACAGCTTGGAAGCCCTGAATTGTGTGTGGTGTGAGTCAGCTATATTTGCCCTGACCTACAGAAGCTGTGACCTCCCTGCTATTTCAACCACTGTCCTCGTGACAGAGTGGCTCCTTGCCTGTCATGTTAGTGTCAATTAAATCACCTGGGTTTTTGTGTGGCTTTCTGAAATATTTGAAATGGGCTGCGCGGCTTAATCACAATCAATTTATTTCATTCTGCTGTTTTGTTCTTTCTGTCTCTGTTTGTGTCTGTCTGTCTGTCTGTCTGTCTGTCTGTCTGTCTGTCTGTCTGTCTGTCTGTCTGTCTGTCTGTCTATTTCTCTGTCTCTCTGTTTTTCTCTCTGTCTATCTGTATGTCTGTCTCTCTGTCTCTCTGTGTGTCTGTCTATCTCTCTGTCTGTTTCTCCGTCTCTCTCTGTGTTC
>JASPKP010000285.1:2500-5000 GCA_030674155.1 Stramonita haemastoma | reverse complement strand
AGAAAAAGAAGAAGAAGAAGAAGAAGAAGAAGAAGAAGAAGAAGAAGAAAAACGAAGACGAAGACGAAAGAAGAGGGAAACAAAATATTCAGATATCATCTACTCCTGGCTTTGCCCTATGCCCCACCCCTCTAATGAAGGTTGTGATATAGGACATTCAATCCCCGTTGAGGGAAAAACATCCTTACAAACCTAAGAGCCGTATTTATCATTCCTTTAAAAGAAAAAAAAACACAGGCTAGAACTGATTAAAATGGGACTAGAACTTTTTTGTTCGTTTTTAATTGGCACCAGTAACAGGGTGTTTGTAAAAGCAGCAATCAATACTTGCTTCGTGGCTAATGAGGGCGAAAAGCATTGTTTGCGAAAAAAAGCTGTGGTTATGGTTAGTGGTCTGTTTTTATAAGGATGAAGGAGTGAGAGGGTGGAGGGTTGGGTCTCTCTGTCTCTATGTCTGTATCTCTCACCCTCTATCTGTTTCTGTCTGTTTCTGTCTGTCTGTTGTCTGTCTGTCTGTCTGTCTGTCTGTCTGTCTGTCTCTGTCTCTGTCTGTCTGTTTCTCTTTCTCTCGTTGTATGTATGTATGTATGTATGTATGTATGTATGTATGTATGTATGTATGTATGTATAGTATGTATGTATGTATGTATGTATGTATGTATGTTTTGTATGTATGTATGTATGTATGTATGTATGTATGTATGTATGTATGTATGTAAAGTCACTATGTATGTATGTAGTGTGTTGTATGTATTGTATGTATGTATGTATGTATGTATGTATGTATGTATGTATGTATGTATGTATGTATGTTGTCTGTCTGTCTGTTGTTGTATGTGTGTATGTGTGTATGTGTGTATGTGTGTATGTTGTATGTGTGTATGTATGTATGTATGTATGTATGTATGTATTTTATGTATATGTATGTATGTATGTGTGTATGTAGGTATGTAGGTATGTAGGTATGTAGGTATGTATGCATGTATGCATGTATGCATGTATGCATATTGCATGTATGAAAATGTGGTGTTTTATGTGTGTGTTATGTGTGTGTGTAAAGAAAGGTGGGAAGGTGCAAATGTGTGCAAACGTGTCGTGTGAGACACTCAGATATATTATATATATATTTATATATTTATATATATATATATATATATATATACACCACAACAACATCTCTCTCTATATAAATATACATAAGCATAGAGAGACAGACAGAGACAGAGAGACAGAAGGGCTGAGAGAAGAAAACAAACACAAACGCAGACACAGACACACAGATAGAAAACAGACAGAACGATAATAGAAAAGCGAGTGTTCACAAAGCCCACATGGACCTGGGTGTTTTTTTTTTTTTTTTCTGGAGAAGACAGGCGTCAGGGTAATGGCACAGGGGAGAGAATCAAGTCGGATCGATTGGTTCAGGGGGAGAGCATTCAATGCTCTACCAATTAGCTTTTAATGGAAGGAAGGAAACCTTCTTTTCCCCTTCTCATTCCCCTTTTTAAACTAGTTTTTTTCCTAAAGTAAACGCTTTTACCCCTAGTTTAAATTTCAAATCATTCTGCCTCATGTGGTATCGTCTTTATATCCAAGTGCCGGTTTTTAGTTTCCTTCCCTACATCCCCCTCCCTCATTGGGTTTTAGGGTTGGTGGTTTTTTGGTATATGTCCTTTTAAATAATTGTATTTTTTTTTTTATTTTTTCCCCTAAATTTTTTTTTTTTTTTTTTACCACTGGTTTAAAAAATTTTTTTTTTTTTTTTTTCCCCTGTTTTTTAAAAACTTTTTTTTCACGGGTTACCCCTTTTTTTTTAATTTTTCTTTCCCCTTTCCCCCCTTTTGGGGTTTTTTGGGTTGGGATTTTTCCCCCTTTTTTTTTTTTGGATGCATGTTGGGGTTTTGGGGGTTGGGGTGTTTGTTGGGGGCATGGGGGGGTTTGGGGGAAAAAGGGGGGGGGAAAGGGGGGGAGGAAGGAAAAGGGGGGGAAAAGTTTTAAAAGGGGGAAAAAGGAAAAAAAAAAAGTTTAAAAAAAAAAAAAAGCCCGGGGAAACCGACAAAAAAGCAAAAAAAACAAAAACTTGGCACCCCAAACAAAACAACAACAAAAAAAAACCCCCACCCACCCCACAAAACAAAACCCCACCACCTCAACTAAATAAAAACAAAGGAAAAACCCAAAAAAAAAAACCCCCAAAAAAGGTTCAAAATTAAAAACAAAAAAAGACTGGTTTTGAAGGGAAAACGGGAAAAAACTTTCCTTTTTTCCCTTAAAAAGGGGTTTTTAAACGGAACAAATTCAAAAAAACAAATATCAAAAATTTTCCTAAAAAAAGTCCGTAAACAAAAAAAATTTTTCTGGATTTACCAAAAATTTTTTTTGCTTCTTCACAACTTTATCACTTATTTCTTCTTTTTTTCTTTAAATTTTCTATTTCCTTTTTTTTAACCCCTCACATCTTACCATTCCCCCCCTTTTTTTTTCCCACCCCCACCTATTC
>JASPKP010002844.1:5000-17500 GCA_030674155.1 Stramonita haemastoma | reverse complement strand
TAACAAAGATGTATTTGCCCACCACACCAATGAAAAATATTTTGACGACACAAGCACGATTCGGCGCGAGCATTTTTCTGTAGAAGGCAATAAACCGTGTTTGCTTGTAGGCCTAACGCAAAACAGACCAAGTGGATGCCCCCCCCCCCCCCTTCCCCTCGCAGGGAAGAAGAATGATCAGTCACAGCAGCTATTGTCAGTAAACGTCTATGTCCACATCACTCCACACTGCAAGGCATACAGCACGTGCATGGAATAATCGGGTCATCGAGAAACTCCTTCTCTGACATTCCCAAAACATATCTTAGTGTCTAAACAAGGTCTGCAGAACTGGGGTATTTCACTCATAGTTGCAGGTAAGAGAAGTGAATGTTTTCTATGCCATGGCCAAAACCCATTTCTCATCATGTCCTGTGACTGCCAATTCTTTTCTGAACCAATTACAGTATTTTGTTCTGAAAATGATGATGTCCATACAAACCCCAAATGTCATGGGCTGATCCACTCCACTTATTTTAATCACATTAACCTGATATATCCATTAAATGATATCAACTTTTACAGTGGACTGAGTCATGGAATTAATGAAATTGTAGGTTGATCCTTTAAAACTTTTTTTTTAAACGACAACACTGCCCTACAACACCATGTCTTAATGAAACACAAACAAGAGAAAAGACAATGTAAAGCAATCAGCATACTTTCGAATGGAATGCAGCTTCGGGGGAGGGGGGGGGGGTCTTTAAAAAAAAAAACAGACGTCAATATCTTCCTGTGACTACTCGAATTACCTATACCACAACTCTTAAAACTACTTTCATATCAGTGACAGTGAATAAGTGCAGCCTGTACATCCAGCAGCTAGTTGCTCTCTGTGACCTCCAAAACATGACTGCAGTCATCTGGAAACACTCCAATCAGACCAAGGACAGGGTTCAACGACCTCCTGCCAACAGCCATGTGAAACGTACGTATTCACTTCCCTGAAGTAAGTGGAGAATCCCTGATGGCTCCAGCACATTGTCTACACATGTGTGCGTCTTCCTCTGGGAGCTAAGTTTTTCCTTTTCTGGCACTATCTACAATTTCAGTTTCCCAAGGCAGTTTTCCTATCTACAGAATACCATATTCCATGCACATTGCTGCAACACATCTGGCAAAGAATAATGCTTGAAAAATGCATCACTGTGTATTGTGTAAAGCTTCCAATATAAGCCGGATACGTCTGCGCTTCCACAGCTTAGCAAGCAATGGCATTAAAAACAGAAGATCTGAAATCTTTAGCCGACCGTGACATGGTGGTGTTCAGTTGCTGCAAAGGCTGAAGAAGATAGACCTGACCTGGAGAAACTGGTCAACCAACCCGTCCCTCGTGCCCAAACCACCCAACCATTTTGGTAAAGGGACTGTTGATCGATGCTGATGACATTTTTAACCATTTTTCTTTTGATAAGCTGTATGCGTAAGCACATGACGTTGATGATGGCAATGTCAGGTCTGCACATGACTTTAAAAATAGCATAAATTATCCCCTGTAATTCACAAGACACCGCTATGACTTGAGCCAAAGAACAGAGGATTCCCTGGATTATGATAAAACGGACGATGAGCCTGTTGACCTGACCTCTGAACTTAACCGAATGTTTCCTATCTGTAGACACACTATAGTCTGACTACTTCTGTCTTTTTGGCTGGCTGTTAGTGCTGTATTTTTCATACATCTGTTCCCTTTGTTATTATACTTCATAAAGAAGTAAACATTGTTTAAATGGGCATGTGAAATACTTCACAAAGAAGCAGCTCTATCATTGTATGAACGTGTTTGATACTTCCAAAAGACAAACACACATATTTGAATTTTCACAGATTTACTGAGGTAATATCAAGAGTGAAGGGGTGGGGGGGAGAGAGACAACTGTGATAACAGTACCATCAAAGTAACAATACTTGAAACTGGACAGGAAAATCAAGTGTTAACGATGCGACAGCGACCCGAACATGGAAACCCATACCGGCATACGACCAGCCCAGCTACCCAGGTGTCTGTCACTCTATACATACATACTGACGTATTTGGAATAATGCTCAGGCAGTAAGAAACGAACGGCTATACTATACAAGAGGCAGAAGAGAGGGGACCCATCTGGCAGCACAGGGGGTTTATCAGCGCTGTCAGGTGTAAGACAAACACCGGCTCTGCACTGTTTCCTTCCGGAGCCAATTTTCATGGCGCTGTTTGCCTGCCAGCTAAACAACACCTACACTACTCCCTCCCTCTCTCCCTCCTTGTCATTGTTTGCACTGTGGATATAGGTCAGCCCTCTTCCTCCCCCATCACAAACAGCTGCTTCTCTTTGAATATTCTGCTTTGTTTTTTGTTTTGTTTTTTAACTCCTCCTACTTCCTCCTCCTCTCACTTTCTGGGAGAATTATGATGACTTCAGAGGCCTCTAATTCTTTGATAGGATGACGCTAAAATAAAGAAAAACGTAAATAATGAAGGCATAAAAAAGGGCAGAATTTTTTTTTTAACAGAAGTGTGTGCATGAATGATGCTTACACAAAAAACGACACGCACGTGAATATGCGCATCTATGCAAATACGCGTGCAGGCATGCACGTGCGCACGCTCACATGCCCTTCATCTCAAGATCATGTATTCGATCTGGAACCACAGAGGCTTAAATCTTATTTTCTCAATAACTCTTCCAGTGTGTATGGTATTCCATCTTCCTTACTAAGCATATTTTCTAAGTCATAATAAGCAAGGGTGCAAAACAGTGTGTGTGTGTGTGTGTGTGTGTGTGTGTGTGTGTGTGTGTGTGTGTGTGTGTGGTGCGTGCGTGCGTGCGTGCGTGCGTGCGTGAGTGAGTGAGTGCGTGCGTGCGTGCGTGAGTGAGTGCGTGCGTGCGTGCGTGCGTGCGTGCGAGTGGAAAGGAGGGGTACAAAAAACAATGATGAACAGTCTCAAGTACCAGACCAATATATACATATAAGGAACTTACAGGCTGACTTACGGACAAAGATGAGGACACAGGCAGGATAACAAAGAAATATCCATAAACAAGACATACACTTAGTAAGATAATGGACAGACAGATAATAACAGAAAGAGGTGGTCAGACAGACTTACAAATAGACATACGAAGGGAGAGATACAGACACAGGGTCACAGAGAGATATACAGACTTATGCAGACAGACATACACACTCAGTCTTCAGGAGAATTATACGGTCACACACCTTCAGGATATACACACACACACACACACACACACACACACACACACACACACACACACACACACACACACACACACACATATATATATATATATATATATATATATATATATATATATATATATATATATATATATATAAAGCACCGAATGGCTTACGAAGATATAGTGCAGACACCTTTATGGACAGATATACGGACACAGATAGACGCACACAAATATACGGACACATACTACAGAGAGAGGTATACACAGACATGGGCAGACTTAGATACTCGGACACAAACCCCAAAGAGGCATAGGGACACGGAATTATGGAGAGAGATATAGAGACAGACTGACTGACAGACAGTGATGGAGACATAGATTCCTGGGGAGCTACAGACTACAGAGCTACATATTCACTTATACAGAGTGATATTCAGACACATACTGACAAAAGAAGAGATTAATTGTGGACTCAAAAACAGACTTACACAGACATTCAGGCACAGACTTACTTACAGACATACAGACACATTTTTGGACAAAAAGACGAACACATAGGAAAAGGCACGTGCAGAAGGGCTCACCTGCTGTAACCTTTGTATACTGTGGCGTAGGACCCCTCTCCTAACTGTTCCAGTTTGTGATAGGAGTCTGCTCTGCCAAACGGTGAACTACCCTGTACAACACACACACACAACAAATCCTCTTTCAGGTTTGGCCAACCTTCATTCCCTCTGCATCTGTGTACAGAATAGATGTCGTCTACTTAGCTCTGATCAAACAATATTAAGTCATATTTCAGAAAGAGCAGGAAAGTAAACAAGCGAGAGGGAGAGAGGGATGATGAAAGACTTTAAGAGAGGTGGGAAAGAGACAAGAGGGAGGAGAGAAAAAGGAGAAAGAAAGGGAAGGGAGGGGAGGGAAGGGGGCAAGGTGAGAGAGAGAGAGAGAGAGAGAGAGAGAGAGAGAGAGAGAGAAGAGAGAGAGAGAGAGAGAGAGAGAGAGAGAGAGAGAGAGAGAGAAGAGAGAGAGAGAGTTTAGCATTTCCCTTGATATCTTTACTTTCTTCTCTATTCACTCACAATTTAATGCCAAATTATACATTTTTACAAGATGGTCTGTGCTGAAAACTAATCATACTATAAGTAGACAAACGGTCTTCTATCGAAAGATGGGTTACATATGGACCATGATGCAATGATTCCAGCATACAGATGGTGGTGGCACTGCGAGTTTACCAACTTAACACCCTGGGGGAGTCTCATTTTATCTCTCTTAAAAGAGAAGGCATGGTGCTATGCTAAGAGCTTGTCATGGCTGACGCCAATCTCAACCTAACATCAAGAGACTGTCACTGCTGACATAGGGACCACAGCACAGACTGTCACTGCTGACACATGGACCACACTACACAGCACAGACTGTCACTGCTGACACAGGGACCACAGCACAGACTGTCACTGCTGACACAGGGACCACAGCACAGACTGTCACTGCTGACACAGGGACCACAGCACACTGTCACTGCTGACATAGGGACCACAGCACAGACTGTCACTGCTGACACAGGGACCACAGCACAGACTGTCAATGCTGACACAGGGACCACAGCACAGAGATTGTCACTGCTGACACAGGGACCACAGCACAGTGTCACTGCTGACACAGGGACCACAGCACAGACTGTCACTGCTGACACAGAGACCACAGCACAGAGATTGTCACTGCTGACACAGGGACCACAGCACAGACTCACTGCTGACACAGGGACCAAAGTACAGTGTCACTGCTGACACAGGGACCACAGCACAGACTGTCACTGCTGATACAGACCTGTGCACCCCCTTACTACTGATTTCAGTATTTTCATGGCAATTTTCAGTATTTTTCACTGAGTTTCAGTATTTTTGCGCGTTGTTCGTGATACACTTTTTCAACATGAAGCATAAACATCTTTTTTTTAATTGGGTTTTTGTATATATTTGTTTGCTCATCCCCCTTTCCAATTTCTTTCCATCGTACAAAAGCTCATAAGCTTTTTCTTTTATCAACTAGCAAATCTGGACAGGTCTGATGACTTCATAAGTGATGTAATATACAGAGTGTAGAATTGGGAGAGAAAAAAAAAAAGAAATTAAGCCGGGGTCCAGGGGCCGCTTAGGCCCCGGTGGGGTGCAGGGGCAAAGCCCCGCTGGGGGGTCCAGGGGGGCGAAGCCCCCCGGCCGAAAACGATTTTTCGCATTTTAAAGGCAGTTTGGAGGCCTCTCCAGGCACCATTTTGTGCAATGTGGAGGCATATGTGTGTGTGTGTGTGTGTGTGAGAGAGAGAGAGAGAGAGAGAGAGAGAGAGAGAGAGAGAGAGAGAGAGAGAGAGAGAGAGAGAGAGAGAGAGAGAGAGAGAGAGAGAGAGAGAGAGAGAGAGAGAATGAATGAATAATCTTTATTTTTCAAGGGTAACAGAGTAAGTAAGCATTACATACTTTTTTTCATCCGGCCCTTAAAAAAGGCTATTAACTATACTAATATAATATGATCTTGTACCAACATAATAATTATGACCTTGTAACTTGAGAGAGAGAGAGAGAGAGAGAGAGAGAGAGAGAGAGAGAGAGAGAGAGAGAGAGAGAGAGAGAGAGAGAGAGAGAGAGAGAGAGAGAGAGAGAGACTCAGACCTTCCATAAAGAACCACCAGAGTATGTCAAACTTGTTATAAACAGATCTATTCCGGGTAGCGGTAATATAAGTTTGTGTGTACCACTGTGATGGTTAATGGAAAACGTGGAGAGAGAGAGAGAGAGAGAGAGAGAGAGAGAGAGAGAGAGAGAGAGAGAGAGAGAGAGAGAGAGAGAGAGAGAGATCAATACACTCTCTGGTGAAGATTTAAGAAGATCCTACGCCTTTCTCATTTTATTTTTAATCTGATTTCGGAGTGGACTCACATTGACAGTTTGCATGGCCAGAAAACAAGTGCTGTGTATGTGTGTGCTCTGCTGCTGTCCAGTACAGCACCAGAGCGGAAGCCGTGTTCGGTACGATATAACTTCAGAGGAGTTTTCATGTAACTTCAGAACAAGTCACTTTGCCGTTTTAACGATCAACTGATTTTTCGAAGATGCAATAAATTTTACTGTTCCATGATTTTCCAAGAAATCAGCGCTTCTATAAATGAAGAGCCGTGGTTTGCTATGTTCCGACTGCATTCCAATTTTCGACACCACTTGCGAATGAAAGTTCAACTTTCACTAGCTAGTAGCCTGATGCGAGAGACGTAGGGCAGGTTTCAAACCTTACTCGGCAAAACGAACAGCCAATTTTGCTGCTTATGCATCTATATCCCAACTGTACCTCTTTTAGCCCAATCTTGGCCTGTTAGCGTCATTTTGCATTCACTCCGCGTCTTTCTTTGCTTATAAGTCTATCAGTTTGATCTGTTTCTCCGCGAAAGTTTACACTTTCCGCCATTTTGTTTTGAAGATACTGTTGTGCGCATGCGTCATCAGGGGAGATAAGTAACTGAACGATAGGGCTTAGCAGACGACGTAACGCAAGATAAACGGCATCGCTGAACGATAGGCTAGAAGACGACGTTTTCGATTTCCGGATTTTTCGTTGACAAAAATCGGATTTTGATTAATAAAATCGTATTTCCGTATTTTCCAACTTTTTCCGGAACAAATACGGAAAAATACGGAAGGTGCACAGGTCTGCTGATACAGGGACCACAGCACAGTGTCGCTGCTGACACAGGGACCACAGCACAGACTGTCACTGCTGACACAGGGACCAAAGTACAGTCACCGCTGACATACGGACCACAGCACATTGTCACTGCTGACACAGGGACCACAGCACATTGTCACAGCTGACACAGGGACCACAGCACAGTGTCACAGCTGACACAGGGACCACAGCACAGTGTCACAGCTGACACAGGGACCACAACACATTGTCACAGCTGACACAGGGACCACAGCACATTGTCACAGCTGACACAGGGACCACAGCATATTGTCACAGCTGACACAGGGACCACAGCACATTGTCACAGCTGACACAGGAACCACAGCACATTGTCACAGCTGACACAGGAACCACAGCACAGAATTAATCACTGTTGACATATGGACTACAGTACAAAGGTAATCATTATATGGGCCACAATTGTTGTCGACACATAAACCACAGCACAAAGATATTTGACTGATTCATGTAACATCATTAGCAAACAGATCACAGCAGAGAGACAAATGAAAGCTGCTACACTGACCACAGTACAGTTCATAATCATTGCTGATCACGAATAAACAATACAGAGATAATCAGTGCTGTCAAAGACAACAGCAGAGGGGTGATTTTTGCCGATATTTGATCCATACCATAAAGATAATCTTTGCTGATTTATAACCACAGCAACAGTTTACTGATGTATGAAGCGCTACAGAGGTATAATTGCCATTATTGAATGCAGCAGACAGATAGCCATTGGCAATTCTTTGACCACACCACAGAGAGAACTACTACTGGTATATGACCACTGAGAAAATCGCTGCAGATGATTGGACCATAGTACAGCCTGCCATATTCATTACTGATATATGGATCACAACATACTCATTGCTGGCATTGGTATAAGGACCACAGTACCGAGATAATCACTGCTTAAGGACGGACCACACCACGAAGATGATCACTGATATGTGGAAACATTCACATATCTTCCTTTTAGATACAGACACACTACTCCCTCAGGAAATGCTGCTTTCCCAAACAACTTGACAACACTTTTTGGCAATGCAATCTGCCCAAATGAACAGTCATTGGAGGAATTAAAAAACACTCTATTCACAGATTCACGTACTTTGAGTAACTTCATATTGGCTGTAGTGCACAACAGCAACCATTTGCTGTCAGATCATCCCCCCAAAGATCTCTTCTGGAAGTATCATATCCATAAAACTTACACCGACTACTTGTAATCCTGACATTTCACTCACTTCTTTTCTTAAGGACTCTTTTATAGTGAAGCCCTTTTCCCTCGTTTCATTTCCCTGTGCCCTTCAGGCTGCAAAAAGGACAAAGTTTGGAGAAAGTCTTTGACCTAAAACTAAACCATCAGCTGATCTGTTTCCCATCCATTCTTCAGCTTTTCTCCCCATCATACTCACGGTTTACATGTTCACCTCTTTAACCCCCATTCCCTTTTCAACCCTCAGCCAAAAACAGACATGTAGAGCTTTTTTTGCCAAGAATGCAATTGTCAACAATTATGGTACATGGCTAGAGAAAGCAACCAGCTCAACTGCTTTTGCCAAAGGCGCAATTACTGCCAAGCACTCAAATCTGCTATCATTTGCATCAAAGTTCCCTGGCAAAAACTTCACGAACAAAGAAAAAAAAAGAAAGAAAGAAAGAGAGAAAAGAAGGAAAACTTAGATCATCTGACAGCAGTTGTCTGATTAGAGAGTAACTCTGGATTACCATGTAGTCAATTCAAAAACTCATAAAAATGTATAAGCCCTCTGCTTTTGAACTCTAAGAAACAAAGTATCACAACCCTGCCACAACCATGAAGTCTACTTCAAAAGACTTGTCTCAATGGGTTCTTACCACTCTACCTTCAATTAACACGACCCAGATGGTTTATATATATTAATTAGTGCTGTCTCCACCCAGTCCTTGTTACGGCAGCTAGCAATTAAATACACACACACATACACATACACACACACACACACGCACGCAAGCACGCACACACACACACACAAACACACACACACACACACACATGCATAGCATATGACTCAGCATGAGCACGTGCAGCAGCAGCAGCAGCACCATCCTTCCCACCCAAAGCCTGCTCTGCTCTCCTCACTCACCCCATAGCTGGAGGTGCGTTTGCTGAGGACGTGTCTGCTGTAGGCGTGGCCCTCAGACTTGGGGCGCTGGGTCCGCTCCGACACCGACACGGCCACAGAGCGATCCGCCTGACTGGGCTGGTTGGATATCAGCATGTCGCCTGCCGAGTTGTGCCGCTTCACTGGGGTGTGCTTCTTCTTGGCTAAACACAGACACAGCAGCACAGTTTTTTCACGTATATGGCTGCACACATACACAGCAGCACATTTTTTTGCATATAAACGGCTGTACACATGCACGACACCACATCTTGAAATCTCAGCAGTGTTTGTGTAAGTCTCCGTTTCCGTTTTTTTAAGATTCAGACCTCTCTCTCTCTCTCTCTCTCTCTCTCTCTCTCTCTCTCTCTCTCTCTCTCTCTCTCTCTCTCTCTATATTTGCTTAATTATATACAAATTTTTTGTGTGCATCACATTTTGCACGTATATGTACAGTTGGATGTTTTGAATTTTATTTGTAAGTTTTCACTGGTTTGTGCCTGTTTTATACTTGATCCAAATTTTCTTTTGTCCTATAGTTACTACTTTAAGAATTCTTAACGTATATAAACTACAGGGTCCTTGGGATTGTGGTGTTATTTTTCCATCTCTAACAGCCATGGCTAACAATGCCAGTACTGATAAATGGTTGAGCAAATTTGGATTAAGAACTGGCTATCTGAATATATGTCATCTGTTAAATAAAGTATCTGATATTTCTTCTATTCTATATAATTCAAATGACCACTTCCACATTTTTGGCTTTTCAGAATCTCGTTTATCAGATAAAGTTGCTGATAGTGTATTATCAATTCCTGAGTACAATATCATTAGAAAAGATGCAAAAACTAAACTTGAAACTGGTTTGGTAATATATGTACATAGGTCTGTTAATTATACTCAAGTGAATTTTTCTGATAAATATAATATTGAGTGTGTCTGGTTGGAGATTCAATTAAAGGGAAGTAAACCTATTCTGTTTGGTTTTCTGTACAGAAATCCTAGCGAACGGGTCAACTGGTTTGATCGTTTTTGTCTAATGATGGATGAAGTATCAAATTATGCAACTGTGATAATTCTGCTTGGTGATTTTAATATTGACCTACTTAAGCCACATGACAAATGGAAACTTACTTTTGAACTATACAATCTATCCCAAATGGTTGACACTCCTACCAGAAAAAACACTCAATTCAGAGACACTTATTGATCACATTTATACCACTAACCCGAATAATATAGTAGAAATGTCTGTACCAGTTGTTGGTATTAGTGACCACTTCCCAGTTTGCTTGACTTGGTCAAAAAAAGGTATTAAAATTCCTAAGTGTAGCCACAAATACATTTCTTTTAGAAGCTATCAATCATTTAATTCAGATGATTTTATGTCTGATTTATGTGCGGCAAGCTTTACTGATGTTTATCAATATACTGATCCCGACAAAGCTCTGGTTACTTGGTATCATATCTTTTCTTCTATTGTTGATAAGCATGCTCCCATTAAGACTAAACGTGTTAAGGTAAAAGATAAGCCACCATGGCTATCTGATGAAATAAATAAAGCCATAGCTATTCGTGATAAATTACTGAAGTCTACAGGAAAAAGTGAACAATTTAAACAACAACGTAACAAAGTGACATTTATGAAAAGAGTAGCCAAAAAGATGTATTTTTCAGAGCTTGTTGCACATAAAAAAGACCCTAAATTAATATGGAAAGCTATAAATCAGTTAACAGGTAAAACATCCACAACATGTCCTTCTTCACCTATAAATCTATCTGCTGAATGTATGAACAAACATTTCTGCACCATAGCAGAAAGACTAATCAATAATGATAATTCAGTAAATAATGACTTGCATCCACTAAAAAACTACTGTGATTCTAAAGGAATACATACTAAGCTTGATTTGAAATTTCTTGGTGTAAGTGAAGTGTACAAAGATTTGTGTTTATTGAAGCAATCCAGCTCCCGTGGTATGGATGACTTAGACAGTAAAATTTTAAAGATTTCTGCACCCATAATTGCCGAGCATATTACATATATTTATAACCTTTCCATTGAAAAATGTTCTTACCCTCAAATGTTTAAAGATGCTAAGGTGATTCCTGTCTTCAAATCTGGTGATACTAATGACCCTTCAAACTACAGGCCTATATCCATTCTATCTACTTTGTCCAAACCTTTAGAAAAGCATCTCAAGCGCAATCTACTTTCACACTTTACATTCAATAACTTGTTCCACCCAAATCAGAGCGGATTTAGAGAAAATCATTCATGCCATACAGCTCTCAGTAACCTTCTAGAACAGTGGCACTTAAATGTAAACAATGATCTTTTAACAGGAATAGTCTTTGTGGACTTTGCCAAAGCCTTCGACACCATTGATCACAATCTTCTGTTAAGGAAACTTACAATCTATGGCTTAGCCCCCAAAGCACTTAAACTACTGACCTCTTTCCTTACTAATAGAAGACAAGCAGTCCTTCAAGATTCTTTAGTATCTTCACTAATGCCTTTAAGATTTGGTGTTCCCCAGGGATCTGTATTAGGCCCAATACTGTTTACAATATATATCAATGACCTTCCTTTACCTCTTTCTTCTTGCTGTGAACTTTTTGCTGATGATACAACCTTGCACATTTCAGGAAAAGATGTGAAAACAGTATGCACAGATCTACAAAAAGATATTGATAGACTTGTAACATGGACGGGCTCAAATCATATGGCCCTACATCCAAATAAATCAAAATTCATGTTAGTTACAACACGTCAGAAACGTCAGAACATTAAAGCTAAAATATGTGACTTAAATATATTAAAAGTTTGTAATGATGTATTAGAAGAAGTAAATTCACACAGACTTCTTGGGCTTAGTATAGATAATAACCTATCATGGTCAAGTCATGTCTATACTCTGTCCAAGAAAATAGCTAAAAAAGTTTTCCAACTCAATAGAATTAAGCATTTTCTTGACCAGCACACCAGAAAATTATTTTTTTATGCATACATCCAACCTGACATTGACTATGCATCAACTTGTTGGGACTTGGCTAGTAAGAATTGC
This sequence comes from Stramonita haemastoma, assembly GCA_030674155.1. NCBI lineage: Eukaryota > Metazoa > Mollusca > Gastropoda > Neogastropoda > Muricidae > Stramonita > Stramonita haemastoma. The sequence goes on along the minus strand of JASPKP010002844.1, from coordinate 5,308 downwards.
TTAAAACCCCTGGAATCTGTATACAGACGTTCACTAAAGCTAATACTTCTTAGATCTTCTTCCTTAGAAATAAGTCATTACAAAGAGCTTAATATTCTCCCTTTTGGTATGAGATGTCAGTACAATAAAGGCATACTTATGTATAAAATTATGAGCAACCTTTCCCCGCATTACCTTTGTGACAGATTTACAGTAAAAAGCATTCGAGATAAAATTATTCTTGTTACTCCTCGACCTAGAACTGATTTTTTTATGACATCTCTCGTATACTCAGGTAGCAGATTATGGAATGAAATACCTTCCTCCAT
>JASPKP010002843.1:20000-21713 GCA_030674155.1 Stramonita haemastoma | reverse complement strand
CCTGTGGGGCCCTTGGTGTAAAAAAATCATTAAAGCGGACTTTTGCCCCAAACGTAACTTTTTTTTTTATTTTTTAGTTGAAAGTCATTTTATTAGTGACAGGAGAAAGAGTGAAAAAAGGGGGGATGAAAGAAAAAAAAAAAATTTCAAAAAAAAGGCAAAAAAAAAGGGGGAAAGAACATTACAGTACTTTTAGAGCGTGCAGGGCGTTTTTTCTAGAGAATAAAATAAGGAACGCTTTTCCCAAAAAAAGTTTTTTATTATTTTGCAAACTCTTGCTTTTTTTTATCAGTGACAAAAAAAAAAAGAAGGAAAGAAAGAAAAAAAAAAAGAAAGAAAAAAAGAAAGAAAGAAAGAAAGAAAAAGGAAAGAAAAAGAAAAAAAAGAAAGAAAGAAAGGGAAAAGGGAAAAAAGAAAAAGGAAAAAAGAAAAAAAGGGAAAAAAGAAAAAAAAAGAAAAAAAAGAAAAAAAAAAACTCAGGTGGCGGGTTTTTTGTTTCCCCCAAATTATATAGGAATTTTTTTAGGCAAACTAAATTTTTTTCCGCTGTGATCCTTGAGATCAATACATAATGGAAGGAAGCAAAGGAAAAGGGACAGAAGCAAAGAAGGAAGAATTTGGGAAAGGGAAAGAAAAAAGAAAGGGGGAAGGAAAAAGAAAAAAAAGAAAGGTGATGAAAAATGGTGAAGGAGGTTTGATGGTAATAAATGGTTGGATGGATGGAAAATTTTTACAGACAAAAAAAATTAAAAAAGGGAGAAAAAAAGAAGAAAAAACCCAAAAAAAAAAAAAAAAGAAAAAAAAGATGTAAAAAAAAAAAAAAAAAGAAAGCAGAAATGCAAAACGACAAACAGACGGCAAAAAAAAAGATCGTTAGACAGAAAAAAGGAAGGAAAAAGGAAATAAAAAAAAAAATAGAATGTAACCAGGTGGTTTTGTGTAGCTTTATGTGTGGGACTTGTTGGGATTTTATTTAGGTTTTAAAAAACAGTAAAAAATTTGGTGGGTCAGAAAGTAAGATTTTTTTTCATTTATAAAGTATTGTATTTATTTGCGTAGGATATTTTTTATTTTTATATGATTATAATTGAACTTTTGTCTTTATGATTATAGAAATTAATTAGTTTTTTTGTTTCATTTTTTTTTTTATGATTTTTTGTTGTGGGGTGAGATGGATTTTTTTATTGTAAGATTTGGGATTTTTCCCCAAAGAGGAACTCTACCTTGCATTTTGGGGACAAAGAAAAGCCCGAAATAGGAAAGAAAATTTTAAATAAAAACTTTTAAATCATTTATCTATTTATTCATGGGATTGTTGAAAGGGCTGATTTTTTACTCGATTCAACTCGCCCAAAATTGAAGTTCTTATTTTCATTGAATTTTATCTTCACTTATTAATTTTTCGGGATAAAAAAACATTGAAATCGGACGGCAAAAACATTCTAATTCAAAGTAAAGAAATATTTTAATATTAAAATGTGCGATTGAAATCATGTGTAAAAAACTTTTTTGAAAAAAGAAATATAAAAAATTTGGGGGGTAGTAGATTGAAGGCTATGAGGGGTTTAAAAAAAGATGTGATTAGCCTAACTGTGTTCTTTGTTTTAAAAAAAGAATTTTGGGGAAACCCCGAATAAAAATTTTTAAAATGCAGACATTAAATTATCGATCTATGGTATATTTTGGGTTTATATATGAATGAACATTAGGTTA
>JASPKP010002843.1:7500-10000 GCA_030674155.1 Stramonita haemastoma | reverse complement strand
AGAGAGAGAGAGAAGAGAGAGAGAGAGAGAGAGAGAGAGAGAGAGAGAGAGAGAGAGAGGAGAGAGAGAGAGAACTAGACAGACAGAGAGATAGAAACGTAAAACAAAAAAATTGAAAGCTGGTATGAAATAAAAGAAATATCATGAAGAAGTGACAAGAAAGAAAGCGGGCAAAAAGTTTACAAGAGAAAACGAAACTCAGAAAAGACAATAACAACAACACCAAAAAAACCCACCAAGAACCCCAACAATCAGCAAGAGATAAAACAAAACAATATAAAAAAGAAACAAGCAAGCAAACAAAAACAAAAACAGATACGAGGCAAACGACTGGAAATGAAGGTCAAATCGTCATGGCTCTGCACTTTTGACATTTTGCCCTACTGCGTAATGTTACGCGCAATGATGTCTTGATAAGCAAATAAAACCACCAGGAAGGGGAAATGTCCCCCAGTATTAGAATCATTTACACGTATTGATTTTCTGGGAGAAAAAAGGACGTTTGTTAGATGGTTCTCGGGAGCTTGTAATACAGTCCAGGAGCATCGTTCTACCTTACTCTAGTTGTCCCTGTGTCTCTGTCTTTTTCTTTATCTGTCTCTGACTCTGTCTTTGTCTACCGGTGTCTGTATCTCTCCGTCTCTCTATATATGTGTATGTTTTTATATCATTCTGTTTGTCCATCTATCTGTGTGTGTGTGTGTGTGTGTGTGTGTGTGTGTGTGTGTGTGTGTGTGTGTGTGTGTGTGTGTGTGTGTGTGTGTGTGTGTGTGTGTGAGTGCATGCATGCATGTGTGTAAGCATCTCTCTCTCTTTTTCTCTCTCTCCATTGTCTCAGATATCACAGCAAAAATTTTCATTCTTTTAGTATTGCAGGCAGGTAAAACTCTGAGAGTTATATTATATACAAGGTTGGCAAAAATATGATAAATATGTGTAAAAAATATATATGTATGTATTATCACATAATAAACGTGTTAGTGTTAATCATGGTCGTTTTATGCTTGTCAGACACCGGTAAAAGTGCAATCTTTATATTTTGTTATCTGCTGATTTGTATAAAGTTTACAGATGACACAACCGAAAAGAGCATAATCAAAACAGGTAACCTGGCTTGTTTTAGAAATCCACCGAGCAGATTATTCAACTAAAGACTTGGCAGCATTGCAGGGCCTTTCTAGACGTAGCAGCCTAACATTGATGAGGTCTCTAGAGGACTTCGGACCTTGAGGAAAAGGCTGGACTTGCCTAGGTAAGGGCTAGGGCGAAGAGATCGGAATAATCGACGTGGGAAGAGCAGAACAAGAATGTCACAAAAGACGAGGCAGCAAGCAAGTAAGCAAATAAAACAGAAATGAAGAAAAAAAAGGATTACTCGGCTATAGGCACAACTGAATGCTCTGGCAATGGTATGATGGATTAACGTTGAGTTTATGACGATTTGTTGTTACAAAAGACTCCCTCTCCTTCCCTTAAAAAAATTATGACTATTTGTCTTCAGAGATGGTAGAGCAGAGGAATCTGATGAAGGAATACACAAACTAAGAACTGCTGTTTGTAATGCCTTTTCGGTTGGTTGGCTATTTGGTTGGTTGACTGGCTGGTCGGTAGGCTGGATGGTTGATTGGAGAGTTGGTTGGTTGGCTAGGTGGCTGGTTTGTTTGTTGGCTATTGGGTGGGTGGGTGGGTGGGTGGGTGGCTTGTTCGTTGGTTGGCTGATTGCTTGGATGCAGTGTTCCATGGTTATTTGAGAAGCAGGTTGGTTAGGTGGTGGGTTGATTGGTTGGTTGGCTGCCTTTTTGCTTGATTGGCTGGTTAGATAGTTGTTGGTTATTTGTTTGGCTGGCTGGTCCACTGGCTGGTTGTTTGGCTGGCTGTTTCGTTGTTTGGTTGGTTGGTTGGTCAGTTAGTTAGTTGGCTGGTTTGCTCGTTTGGTGCTGGTGTCAATGGTGGTGGTGGTGGTGGTGGTGGTGGCAGAGCTGACGACGGAAATGGAGACGGAGATAGTGGTGGTGTAAATGGTGGTGACAATGGCGAGAGAAATGCCAGCGGTAGAGCAGAGATGGAAGTAAGCAATAGTGGTAGTATACTAGTGTTTCGTTGCCGTTTTCGTATAATATTTATCACACCTCTAACACATTGTACAGGTAGATAAAGTCCAGAGCAGAGTTAGGATACAACTCCACCACCACCAACAACAACAAAGAAATGAAATGAAGCAGACAGAAAGATAGACAAGACAGACAGAAGGAAGGTATGTATACATCTATCTCATCTCTCTATCTATCTCTATCTATCGATTTTTGTTCTCAGGCCAGCCACAAGAAGTGGTGTTGGGTTCGTGACAGAGGGGGGTCTTTGTGGAAGCAGGAAGAAGAAGCGGAAGGCGGGTAGTAGGCACACAAAACCCTGCGGCAGATCGTGTGTTCGTTTGAGTCATTAACTGGCCACTGTGTCTGTCTGTCTGTCTGTCTGCCTGGCTGGCTGGCTGGCTTGTTGG
>JASPKP010002843.1:0-2500 GCA_030674155.1 Stramonita haemastoma | reverse complement strand
TATACATTAATCACAGGCATGACTTTACCATTGTACAACCATTTTTCATGAGCAGCTAAATGACCACCTTTTCTGAATACAACGATATTGCTCTTATTCAGATTAACCTTAAGATCAAGTGCCACTGCAGCACTGCTCAAGCTATTTAACTGCTTTTGTAAGCCAACAACTGTTTCAGATAGCAGGATAACATCATCAGCAAGTAGAAGAATAGATAATTCTGTGGCATCTTGGGGGAAAGTGGCACCATGTTTACCATTATTGATGACTTCTCTGGCTAACTCGTTAATAAAAACCGAAAACAGTAAAGGGCTACATACATCACCCTGTTTAACACCAGTGGTACAGTATATTACATCAGTCAGTTTAGTACCACATCTTATTCTGCTTCTGACATTCTGATACATGGCTCTCAAACATCGTAATAATTTACCCTTCACACCATTTTTCAGGAGAATAGGCCACAACAAGTTTCTATTAACAGAATCAAATGCCTTTTCAAAATCAAAAATGCTACATAGAGCTTACGGTTAAGAGCAAACTGTTTCTGTACAAACGCAAGCAGAGTAAACATATGATCTATAGTGGAATATCCTCTCTTAAAACCAGCTTGGTGTTCACCTGTAATATCATTTTTCATAACCCATTCCTGTAATCTATTATTAATGATAGTACTATACAACTTACTACTTATATCACTAAGAGAAATTCCTCTGTAGTTATTAGGGTTATCAACATCGCCCTTTTTGTGTAATGTTAGGATTATAGATTCAGTCCAGTTATCTGGGAAAAGGCCATCCTCAAAGATTTTGTTGAATAATTTTAGAAGGAAAAGCACAACGTCTTCACCTCCATTTTTCAGCAATTCTCCAATGATTTGATCAGGACCTGCTGCTTTATCATTCTTTAGAGAGAGAGAGAGAGAGAGAGAGAGAGAGAGAGAGAGAGAGAGAGAGAGAGAGAGAGAGAGAGAGAGAGAGAGAGAGAGGAGAGAGAGAGAGAAGTAAGAGAGAGAGAGAGAGAGAGAGTAGAGAGAGAGAGAGAGAGAGAGAGAGAGAGAGAGAGAGAGAGAGAGAGAGAGAGAGAGAGAGAGAGAGAGAGAGAGAGAGAGAGAGAGAGAGAGAGAGAGAAGAGAGAGGAGAGAGAGAGAGAACCCTGGGAATGTGCCAGAACCTCTCTTTTCTTTTGATATGAAACGTTTCATTCACAAGATATTCTTCTTGTTCTTCTTGTTCTTCTTGTTCTTCTTCTTCTTGTTCTTCTTGTTCTTGTTCTTGTTCTTGTTCTTGTTCTTGTTCTTGTTGTTGTTGTTGTTCTTCTTCTTCTTCTTCTTCTTCTTCTTCTTCTTCTTTCTTCTTCTTCTTCTTCTTCTTCTTCTTCTTCTTCTTTCTTCTTCTTCTTCTTCTTCTTTGCAATTCTTCTTCTTTGCAATTCTTCTTCTATGCAATTCTTCATCGCACATGTTCTTCTTCGCATAATTTTCTTCTTATTTTTATTCTCCTTCTTCTTCTTAATTCTTCTTCCTCTCAAAAAGTATTATGATTTGGTGATTTTATTATAGGTTTACTTCAATCCCTACCCAGTGGCAAAGATTTGTTACGTCCTTTAATCTTTCGCAATGTAGCCTATTACATGTCCCACTTAGAATGACATCAAAATTTTGTACTCATTTAGACCACATTAACTCATCTGACGTCACATCTCTTAAAGAAATCTGTATGTCAACGGTAGGGATGAGAGACCACAATGCCGTCTGTGTGACCTAGAGTAAAGCTGGATTCAGAATTCCTAAAAGGAAACATGTGAGAATCACATTTCGCTCATTAAAAAAAAATTCTATTCCCATGCATGTTACTTGCTTCTGCGACTTTTTCTAAATATATTAAGTTGCTCTGAAGTAGATGCGGCCCTTTCCTTTTGGAAATCATTTTTTGTAAGCATTGTCAACGATCATATTCCTCTACTTATTTATTTTCATTCATTTTATACCACCTTATGTCACAACAGATTTCTCTGGGTGAAATTCGGGCTGCTCTCCCCAGGGAGAGCGCGTCGCCACAAGTGCAGCGCCACCTATTACTTTTTGTTGTTGTTTTTTTCCTGTCTGCAACTGTATTTATTTCCCTACCAGAGTGGCATTTTCTACATAACCTTGCCAGGGTCAACCCTTTTGATGCCGTGGGTTCTTTTACACGCGCTAAATAATGATGTGTAACACACGGGACCTCGGTTTATCGTCTCATCCAAAAGACTAGCGCCCAGACCACCACTCATGATCTAATGTATGGGGGAAAAGTTTTGGGCCCAAACGGGATTCGAACCACGGCACACTCCGACCCGGATTTTGCGCTTGTTAGTCAGGCGCGCTACCTGTAGACCACCAACACTTCAAAGACGCGTAAAATAAAAAGTTTTACCTGGCTGTCTTACCCAAGAAACTTTGCAAACAATAACTGGAGCATGTATGCTGGAGAGCGTTCAACAGCAGCCACATACCTAC
>JASPKP010002841.1:20000-21717 GCA_030674155.1 Stramonita haemastoma | reverse complement strand
CGTGGTATACACATATGCAGAAGCTCAAATATGCACGTTAAAGATCCTGTAATTCATGTCCATGTTTGGTGGGTTATGAAAAAATGAACATACCCAGCATGTATTTGTGAAATTGAATGCAGCTAGTTTCACCATGGGCAAAATTGGCCAAAGGTAAAAGGTAAAGGTCCGATAACCCATGTAGTGGTAGGGGAGCAAGGCGTTCGAGACCTCAGTTCTCTAGGGGGGCCAGCATATTGAGGGCGGCGCCTATCTCCCTCCCTTGCTGCTTTACATTCCCTGATCCTAACAGGGCGGGGTACCCATTTACAGCTGGGAACTGGGGGAACTGTAAATGAAGCCAAGGTTAGGTGTGCAAAGGGTTACTCATCCAACTGGTAACCATGCTCCATGCCCAGGTTGCTTAACTTTAGTTGCATGTGCAAAATCTCCCATTAGTGAACCTGAAGCTGTAAGCCAAGGAACGAAAAAAAAAGAATACCAAACTTATAATTGCAGAAACACACCAATTCAAATGTACTCCCATCTCACTCAGTTTCCACTACCCCCCCCCCCTCTCTCCTTTCTCTGCCCCCCCCCCCCCCCCTATCTATCCCTGACAGTGTTTATGGCCACCAGTTTCAGATCATTGCAAGTGGCTTCTGACGTGAAAGCTGATCCCCAAGGTAAACACAGAGGAAGAGCACAACCCATTAGCAAGATGGGTTGAAGCGTTTATCAATTGTCGCTGCTATTTGCCACCTCCGCAGGTCTAATTTGAAGACAGAGCATTTTTAGGTTTAAATAATAATATAGAAGAAGAATATATAACAATACAAAAGAATACATAATTCTTTCTATCTCTGTCTGTCTCTCTGTATATGTATCTGTATCTGTATCTGTATCTGTATCTGTATCTCTCTCTCTCTCTCTCTCTCTCCTCTCGTCTCTCTTCCTTCTCTTTCTCTCTCTCTCTCCTCTTCTCTCTCTCTCTCGTCTCTCTCTCTCTCTCTCTCTCCCTCTCTCTCCCTCTTGGGGACGGGATAGCCCAGTGGTCAGAACATTGTGGTGGCAATTTGAAGACCCAGGTTTGATTCCCATTAGGGATTTTTCTCCTGAGTTAACATCAGTGCTGACTCCACTCTCCCCCAAAGTCCTTGGATGAGACTATAAACCGATGCCCCCGTGTGCGAATGCATGCAGTACATCTTGCCACCCACGTTAAATCCTATTCTGCTTTTCGTAAGAGTAGGCCATCATGCTGGTAGGAACAGATGACATTTACAAAACTGCATACACACAGGGACTGTATGTAAAAAAAAGCACATGAATGCTTACTCCATTATTCTCGATAAAAAAAAAAAAAAAAAATTACAAAGCTTTCCATCAGTCAGCTTTAAATATATTTTGTGTATTTTATCCACGTGTATTGTTGCTGACAAACAAATCCATTTGTGGAATAATGAGCGTGGGTGGTAGACACGTGATTCACTTTTCATGTAACGCTGGCTGATCGGTTCTGCCCTGGTATTGTGTGGATCTGTCTACACCTACCCCCAATCCCTATCCTTACCCCCCCCCCCCCCCTTTTACCTCCACCCTACCCCCACCCTCCCCCCCACGCTACCCAAAACTGTCTCTCAGGGATGGAATTTCTTGCTCAGCTGATGGAAACTCCATTGCTTTCTTCTCTGTGATTTTGTTGGTTGCTTTCAGGGGGAAAACTAAAAGCTAAAAA
>JASPKP010002841.1:7500-12500 GCA_030674155.1 Stramonita haemastoma | reverse complement strand
TAGCAGATATATATGAACAGCATGGCGATTTTTTCGTTCTGCTTAGTGGAGATTTAAATGCAAGAACTGCAATGGAAAACTATAGCTTTAATGGAGATAACAGTGATTTTGATCAAATGTTGATTTCTGACTACAGTCACTATCCAAGGAAATCTCAAGATGATACCATAAACAATTTTGGGGAACAGTTAATTGAACTGTGCAACATGCATGACTGTGTAATATTAAATGGCCTTAGTGAGCCAGGCTTTGATGATAATTGTACATTTATAGGACATTCTGGTGAAAGTATGGTAGATTATTTTATTGTATCTGTAGAACTTTATTCATCTGTTCATATTTCAGCTTTAGAGGTAGAGAGCATTGTTAGAGTCAGACCATTTGCCTGTAAGTATGAAAGTAGTAATAGGGGACAATCAGAAAGGGGGATATATTGAAGAAAAACAAAATGAAAATAAAGTCTATGAAAAGTGCATTTGGAATGAAACATACCAAGATGAGTTTGTTAAATCATGGAGAGCAAAGATATTCAAAACAAAATGTTGATAGCTGTAAAGGATTTAGAAAGAGATGTGGACTGTGCCCTTGAAATATTTGTACATTGTCTGAAAGATGCTAGCAGGTGTATGGTTAAGAAAACTGGTTTCAACAAAAAGACAAGGTCAGCATGGTTTGATGACGAGTGTAAAAACGTGAAAAAAGAAACTAGAAGAAAACTTAATAATTTTCGATTTACCAGGAATGAGGAAGATAGAATTATATATGTAGAAGCTAGAAAGAGATATAAACAGTTGCTAAAAGCTAAGAAACTCACTTATAACAGACAACAAACTGAAAGGCTAGCAAATGAGGTTTAACAGTCCTACTTTTTGGAAGGAAATTAAGAAGGTTGGGTCTTGGAAATAAGAAAAGAGTTACAAACAACATTACTACAGATGACTGGTTTAACCACTTTAGAAAAGTCTTCAAGGGTAATAATGATGAATGTAGTGAGGATTTTGATATAGTAAGCGATGTATCTGAGGAAATAGACCACGTGTTAAATAAAAAGATAACAGAAGTAGAAGTTACAAATGCTATTGGAAAACTGAAAAAACAATAAAGCAAGTGGTATTGATGAAATATCTGCAGAAATGCTAAAAAATGGCGGTGCAAATGTCAATTTATTTCTAGTAAGGCTATTTAATGTAATCTTTGACCAAGGCATATACCCACAAGAATGGTCCAAAGCCATAATTATTCCTTTGTATAAGAAAGGAGATCCTGAGGATGTTGACAACTATAGAGGTGTGTCTCTTTTAAGTATAGTATCTAAATGTTACACTACAATTTTGAATGCTCGGTTGTATGAATGGTTGGAAAGCAATAACTTCATTTCAGAATGTCAGGCAGGTTTTCGGCAAATGTATTCCACAACTGATCATATATTTACATTGTATGCTACTATTCAGAACTATATGGCTAAAAAAGGAAGAAAATTATATGTTGCTTTTGTAGATTTTAAAAAGGCCTTTGACTCAGTGGATCACGATAGGTTGTTACGTTATATTAAGGACCAAGGTGTAAAGGGTAAGTTTTTTGCATCACTTAGAGCCATGTATAAATCATTATCAGCATGCATTCGAGCAAATTTTGAATTAACTGATGTGTTCCAAACACCTGTGGGAGTTAGACAAGGTTGTGTTCTAAGCCCCACATTGTTTTCTATGTTCATTAATCAGTTAGCAAACGTTATGACTGAAAAAGGTAAGCATGGGGCTCAAATGTTTCCGGATATTTTTGAGTTGTTTGTCTTGTTATTTGCTGATGATGTGGCATTGTTGTCAACTACACCCACTGGCTTACAACACCAATTAAGAGTCTTAGAAACTTGTTGTGGAAATATGAAATTAAGTGTAAACATAGAAAAAACTAAGATTATGGTTTTCAGGAAAGGGGGATACTTAGGAAAACATGAAAAATGGTTTTTTAATAATAAAAGATTAGATGTAGTTAACAATTATTGTTATTTGGGATTTAATTTTACATCTATGATTAGCGCAAAGAGAGGTACATCGCATCTAGTTACTAAAGGCAAAAAAGCAGTCATACAGCTTCACAAAGTTTTCCAGAAGTGCAAGGAAATGACAGTAAATACATTCTTTAAAATTTTTGATACCAAAATCCAACCAATATTGTTATATTCAGCTGAAATTTGGGGGTTGAACAGACTAGAACATCTAGAAAAAGTCCATTTGATTGCTTGTAAAAGGTTCTTAGGTGTGCCTGCCAGGACACCAAATAAAATGGTTTATGGAGATCTCGGCAGGTACCCACTGTATGTAAATACATATGTTGCATGCATAAGATTCTGGTTTAAATTATTACACATGGATTCTGAAAGATTGCCACATAAAGCTTACCATATGTTTATTAGAATTAGATAACAAAGGCAAACAATGTTGGGCCTCTAAAATCAGGGAAATATTATGTTTTACTGGATATAATATAGTTTGGTTAAACCAAGGAGTAGGTGACATAAAAATGTTCTTGCATGTTTTTAAACAAAGAATTGTAGATTGGTTTGCCCAGGAATGGACTGGCACCATTAGAGACCGTATGCGTTATGATGGTTATAGAAACTTTAAGACTATTTTTGAAAAAGAAAAGTATATTAGTGACATGGATATATATTGTTTCCGCGTTGCAGTTACACAAGTGTGTTTCAATGTTTTACCATTGAACAATAATACACAGAGGTATAATAGTTTAAACGAAGCTAAGCATTGTCCTGTATGTAAAGGCCAAATAGAGAATGAAGAACATTTTTTGTTGCATTGTCCTGTCTATGAAGATTTGAGGGAAAGGTTTCTTAAATATTCTAAAAGACTTCCTTTACATGTGCTACTAAAAGCTACAGTACCTGCTGATAGATATAATTTATCACGATTTATTTTTCATGCAACCAACAGAAGAAATAAGATAACTCTCTAGAAATTGTTCTACATTTAAATCACGGTTGATTGTGACGTACGTGAATTACTTCGTGATGAACGTTTAAGATATGGATTATATAACTTTCGTGTCTAATTATTGCTGTTATATTATTTCATATACATATATGCTGATGGTGATGTGTTTATAATACCCATGTCATATGCCCACACTCTACACCCACCATTCTTTTGTATTGTGGCCTAAGGCCGATGTACAGTAAAAGTCTGAAGTCTGAAGTCTGAAGTCTCTCTCTCTCTCTCTCTCTCTCTCTCTCTCTCTCTCTCTCTCTCTGTCTCTCTCTGTCTCTCTCTCTCTCTGTCTCTCTCTCTCTCTCTCTCTCTCTCTCTCTCTCTCTCTCTCTCTCTCTCTCTCTCTCTCTCTTTCTCTCTCTCTCTCTGCTTTGTTGCATCTTTGTCTCTGTTTTTTGCGTTTTTATTCTATTAATATTTTGTGTTTAGGTATCAATCTTTCTCATTTTCTCCTATAATTCTCATTTTGTCTCTTCCTATTTGCTCTGTTCCTGCTCTTTCATCTTCCTATTCTCACAGGCATTCAAAGCATGAAATCAAACCACATACAATTAATTTTAATGCAGAAACAAACCAAACTCAATCTACTCCCATCTCTCTTACTTTCCTCTGCCCCCCCCCCCCCCTCTCTGCTTTCCCTGCCCCCTACCCCCAATACCTGACAGTGTTATGGCCACCAGTTTAGTCATTGCAAGTGGCTTCTGACGTGAAAGCTGATCCCCAAGGTAAACACAGAGGGAGAGCACAACCCATTAGCAGGATGGGTTGAAGTGTTTTATCGTGGATATTCTGCTATTGGCCACTACAGAGGGGCGTGACTCTAGGGCAAAGTACTTTTCATGGTAAAAATGTAACGTTAATGAAGATTTAAGATTATCTGTCTATCTGTATCTGTCTCTGTCTGTCTGTGTCTGTCTCTGTGTGTCTGTTTTTGTCTCTGTGTTTGTCTGTCTTTGTCTTTGTTTGTACCTCAGTTTGTCCATCTCGCTCCTTCTCTGTCTGTCGGTCTGTCTCTGTTTCTGTCTGTGTGTCTGTCTGTGTGTCTGTGTGACTGTGTGTCTGTATGTGTGTCTCTCTGTGTCTCTGTCTCTGTCTCTGTCTCTGTCTCTGTCTCTCTCTCTCTCTCTCTCTCTCTGGAAATGCAAAATATATGGAAATAAGTTCTGCTATGGTGTTTACCACCCCCCTACCTCAAACATGTTTTGAATAATGGCCCAAGGCCAAATGTACAATAAAACTTTTCACTGTTACAGTGTTTCTGTGTTTCTCTCTCTCTCCTCTCTCTCTCCTCTCTCTCTCTCTCTCTCTCTCTCTCTCTCTCTCTCTCTCTCTCTCTCTCTCTCTCTCTCCTCTCTCTCTCTCTCTCTCTCTCTCTCCTTTTCTCTTTATGTCCATCTGTCTGTTTCTCACCTCCTTTATCTCCTTTCTCACTGTCTTCGTCTTTCTGACTCTCTGTCTCCCTGTTTGTCTCAATCTCTGTTGTCACTAGTTCCTCATTCTTCCCTGGTTTTTCACTTTTGACCACCGACACACAGTTTTGTAAGAAAAGAACATGGTGTAGTGAAATATGATCTATGACACAAACTTTTCCAATAGCCCGTTTTAAAGGGGTATGTGTGCATTTTATCGACACGTATTGTCGCTGACACACTAAATCCATTTGTGGGAACACGAGCTGAAGGGAACACGTGATTCACTTTTCATGTAACGCTGGCATTGCCCTGATGACAGAGTGAGGTCTGCGTATACTCTATCCAAAATCCATTTTCCTCACCCTCCAATCTTGTTGCTTATAGCCCCCCCCCCGACCACACAGGCCATATCAGGGCTGATTCCTTACTCTCACACCCCCCCTATCCTCACCACACCTTCACTACCAGGTATCGCTTCTTAGAGATGGAAATTTCTTGCCCAGTAGAATCGCTGGTTAATGTTAATGGAAACTCCATTCATTTTTGTTGTGTCGGATTTTCTTTTTAAAGAAAGCTAAAAGCA
>JASPKP010002840.1:15000-17500 GCA_030674155.1 Stramonita haemastoma | reverse complement strand
ACATCAGTGCTGACTCCACTCTCCCCAAAGTTCCTTCGGATGAGACTATAAACCGAGGCTATGTGTGCGAACGGATGCAGAACATCTTGCGCACACGTTAAACCCTGTTCCGCTTTTCGGAAGAGTAGGCCATCGTGTGCCGGTGGGAACAGATGACGTTTACACAACTGCATACGCACGGGGACCGGATGTAAAAAAAAAAGCACAAGAGTGCTTATCCCATTATCCTCGATATAAAAGATTTGTTTACAAAATGCACACACACCCAACACACACGCGCGTGTGCCCGCCGAATGCGTCTCGCACACGGGATCTCAGCTTATTGCCTCATCCCAAAAAAAACACACAAAAAACTAGCACCCAGACCCCAACTGAGAATTCTAACAAACGTGGTAAAAGTTCGGTCTCAAACTAGAATCAAACCCAAGCTCCTCGTTTCCTACCTATGTGCATTATTACACCTAGACCACCGATCCACTGATTGTCGCTGAATGTTTGAGCTTCAGCAACAATATATCAATGACTCATTTTTTTATGTATGATAACAATCAGAACAGGCAACATTGGAAGCTCGCTTTTAGCCTGAATTTCACCGTCCCTTTCAAGCGCCTATGAACACAGGGTCAGGGCCATTACACTGATCATAATGCTAACAAATTAGAGGGCGATTGTTGGCTGTTTGAGGGAAAGGGGCGGGGTGGGGAAGGGGGGGGGGGGGGGGGGTAGGGGGGGGAGGGCGTGTCGAGGGGCGGGGCGAGGAGTAACTAGAACGCATGTGGGATGTGCAAGCGCTTGAATAAAAATGTTGCTTTCGGGGTTTTGTTTTATTAGTGTATAACACAGGCGATGAGATATGTAAAATAATGAGTTATTAAGAAAACCAGAAATGAGGTAGGGAATGGAGGAAGAACGGATAGAAAAAAGGAAGACAGGAAGGAAGTGAGAGATAGATGGAGAGCAACAGACGGAGAGAAACACAGACAGACAAACAAGCAAACGTACGCAACAAAGGAAAGAGAGAAAGAAAGAAACTAAGAAACAAATAAACAAAGAAACCCAGGAAGAAAGAAAGAGAGAAAGAAAGAAAGCCAGGAAGAAAGAAAGAAAGAAAAAAACAAAGAAAGCCAGGAAGAAAGAAAGAAAAAAGAAAGAAACAAAGAAAGCCAGAAAGAAAGAAAAAAAAGAAAGAAACAAAGAAAGCCAGAAAGAAAGAAAAAAAGAAAGAAACAAAGAAAGCCAGAAAGAAAGAAAAAAAAAAGAAAGAAACAAAGAAACATAGAATCAACGAAAACCAGGAAGACAGAAAGAAAGAAAGAAAGCAGATAGAAAGTAAGAAAAAAAGAGAAAAAGAAAGACAGAAAGAAAGAAAAAAAAGAAAGTAAGATAAAGGTTAGGGATATACAACAGAATATGACACAATAGAATAAACTAGAACATAATGCAACAAAATGAAAAAAGCGTGTAATGCGATACAAGACAAAACTATAGAATACAATTCGATACAACATTCTACAATGCAATGCAATACAATACAATACAATACAATACAATACAATACAATACAATACAATACAATACAATACAATACAATACAATACAATACAATACAATACAACACAATGCAATACAATGCAATACAATGCAATACAATGCAATACAATACAATACAATACAATACAATACAAGGCAATGCAATACAATACAATACAGCACAGTGCAATACAAAACAATACAATACAACACAACACAGCACAACATATCACATTACAGCACAATACTATGTTAAAAGCACATTGGCATCTCTTGTCCATTTTGCCCACACAAAAAAAACCAGTATCGGTGTACATTCGTACAACCTGGGTGTCAGCTCATTCACACAGTGAAGAGAGATAATCATAGACTTTGCAGCCTGCAGTCTAAAGTATTTATGGGTTTCTTTTTGTTTTTCTCCATCTTCTCTCTCTCTCTCTCTCTCTCTCTCTCTCTCTCTCTCTCTCTCTCTCTCTCTCTCTCTCTCTCTCTCTCTCTCTCTCTCTCCTCTCTCTCTCTCTCTCTCTCTCTCTCTCTCTCTCTCTCTTTAGTGCATTTTTTATTACCTTTATCATATATAGTGTCCTTATTCTTGTGTGTTGTTTGGTACTGCGTAAAGCTTTATTGTTTAGTATCTTTTCAACTTGATGTATCCCTGAAAAGGGCGGGGACTGGATGTAAAAAAGCACATGAGTGCTTATCTATTATCCTCGAATAAAAGACTTTGCCTTGCCTTGCCTTGCCTTGCCTTGCCTTCTCTCTCTCTCTCTCTCTCTCTCTCTCTCTCTCTCTCTCTCTCTCTCTCTCTCTCTCTCTCTCTCTCTCTCTCTCTCTCTCTCTCTCTCTCTCTCTCTCTCTCTCTCTCTCTCTCTCTCTCTCTCTCTCTCTCTTTCATTCTTTCTTTCTTTTTTTCTTTCTTTTCTTTCTTTCTTTCTTTCTTTCTTTCTTTCTTTCTTTCTTTCTTTCTTTC
>JASPKP010002839.1:17500-21720 GCA_030674155.1 Stramonita haemastoma | reverse complement strand
AAAAAAAACCCCAAATTACAAACAAAAAACAAAAAATAACCATCTTAAAAAAAAAAAAAAATAATATAATATTTAAATCTTAAATTTTTTGTGGGTTTTTTTGTAATTTTTAGCTTAAAAAATTAAAAAACCCTTTTTTAAAAAAAGGATAAAAAAAAAAAAAAAAAAAAACCCCAAATTTTTATAAAAAAATGTAATTTTGGGCCAAAAACCCCGGGGGTTCCAAAAAAAGGGAGAAAAAATTTGGGATTAGTTTTGAAATTTTTTTTAAAAAACGTGAAGAAAAAAAAAAATTTAAAGAAAATGAGAAATTACGTTTTTTGCCCAAGAAAAAAGGGGAAAAAAAAAAATTAATTTTTTGGAGAAAGGGGTGGGGGGGATTGGGGGCCCCCCCGGGAAAACCCCCGGGGGATAATTTTTTGAAATTTTGAGAGGGGGGGGAAAAGGGATTTTACGGAAGGGTTGGCCCCTTTTTTTTAAAAAAAGGGGGAGGGAAAAGGGGAAGGATGGGAGGTAAAATGGTGCCCAAGGGGGGGGAAAAAGGGGGAGGGAGGGAAAGGAAGGAGGGGGAAGGAAAAAAATTTTTTTTTTTTTTGGAAAAAAATTTGTTGTGAGAAGGAAATGGGGGGGTTTGGGTTGGGGGTGTGTGAGGGGTTGGGGGTGGGGGGGGTTTTGGGGGAGGGGGGGGGGGGGGGGGAGAGGGGGGAGGGGGGGGGGTTTTACAAAAAGAAAAAATTTGAAATCCCAAAAACTCAAAATCCTTTCATTTTTAAAAATTAAACTTAAAATTAAAAATAAAATAAAAAAAAAAAAAACAAAACAAATTAATCAAAAAAACCCCCCAAAAAAAAAAAAAAAAAAAAAAAAAAAAAAAAAATTTTATTCACAAATCTTCTTTTCTTGGTTAAATATTTTGGGGTCCCCCCCTCCCCACTCTCTCTCTCTCCTTTTTTTCTTTTCTTTCTTTCTTTTTTTCCTCCCCCTTTCTCTCTTCCCCCTCGTCTCTCTCTCTCCCCCTCTTCTCTCTCTCTCTCTCTCCCCCCTTTTTCTCTCTCCTCTCTCTTCCCCCTCTTCTCTCTCAACACACACACACCAAAAAAACACCAAACACCAAAACCACACACACACACACACACACACACACACACACACACACACACAACACACCAACTTAAAACAACCCAAAACCCTTACACTTACACTTCACACAGAGAGAGTTCACCTGATTATCCTACCCTCTGGGCTCGTGGAGAGGTACGGAACATTCGCAAATCATTTTCCTTTTTTTCGTTCAGCATTATGGTCGCCTGCAGCTTCGAATCCCAACAAGCCTTCGTACTAGTAATCACTCCCCACACCCCAGCAGAGGAAAAACAAAGAACACAACCCTGACCAAAATAAACCACGATGAATATGCACCCTTTTCACTTTATGACTGATGTCATGACAAGCCCACCCTCAAGTCAAGAAGTTTACAACCCCTAAGATCCTTTTTTGAGATATTTTAAGCCCCATAGGAAGGGGTAGACTTGATACAAAAAACGGCAAGAATCTTGCCACCAGGTCAATCGATCTTGGAGTTGGCAGGTTTATAGTTCCACAAGTGGAGGTGTTACGTACAACAAGAGGAGGAGAAGAAGAAAGAGCCTACACATTTTGCCTCAAGCCAAGTTTTAACTTCATCTCTTCGGCGAAAGGAGACAACTTTCTAAAGAGGCCAGTCAATGACAGCATGTTTTGAAGAAGTTAGCAGCACAAGAATATTGAAAAAAAAAGTTAGAGAAAAAAAAAACAAGTTGGAAAGAAGAAAGGAAAAACAAGAAAGGAAATAAGTTAGGAAGAAGAAAGGAAAAAAAAGGAAAGGAAAATAAGTTAAGAAAAAAAGAAAGAAACGCAAATAAAAAAGGGGAGGGTTGGTGGTAGTGGAAGTGTAGTGCAAAAACGGAGCTTTTCTATGTATAGAACTTCTTTTTTTTGTATTTTGGGGAAGGGTTTTCTGGTTTGTTGTTTGTTGCTGCCTCGCCCTTTTGTGAAACAAAGAGTCAGAGACAATTTTGTTTTTAGGGCATGATGATCGATGACAATGAGGATGATGGAAACAATGCTGCTCTGGAAGTTCATTTGTTTTGAGACTACGTGCAGGACTTACCTTACGTTTTTTCATAATGTATCCCGACGTCAACCAGGCCTGAGAGATACAGACACCTCAGTGTTGGTTAGGTAATTGAATCAACTAAAAACCGCATTTTAATTTTGGTTGAAGTGCGTGTGGGCCCCCGCTTCCCCATGAGCCAAAAACTCACTTGGGGAGGAGCCGGCTTGGGTTAAAAAAAAAACCAAAGACATTATGGGGGTTTGAACCCGCAACCTTCATCAAACCAAAAGGGGCCCACCACTGCGCAATGGTGTGGCTGGGTGGGATTTTTTTTGTTTGTTTTTTTTGGTTGGTCTTTTTTCTAAACAGCAAAAATTACCCAAAAAAAGCCCGCTTTAGAGTTTAATTTGTTTGAAAAACAAACAATTTTTTTCAAACTCACAAACACTTTCCCCCAAACTTTTTTCCCCTTCCTCGGCTTTAACTCGAGGTTCACCAATGGTGATTTTTCGTGTCGACCGTTTTTCCGCCATGAAGGTAGCCACATTCCCACTTTGGGGGTTTTGTTGGGGTTTTTCGTGTTTCTGAAATCCACCAAACTCTGACATGAATCCAGGATTTTCAACGTTCATATTTTAACTTCGCATGTGTATATACACAAGGGGGAAATTAAATAATTAATTTTAATTATTAGTCAACAATCACAACTTTCAAACAAATTTTTTAATCACAAATTTAACATTTAAGAAGGCCTTTCAAAGTATTAATTCTTTTTCTTTTAAAATTTTTTTTTGGGCTCCAAAGTCTCTTTGGGTGTCTTTTTCGCCTTTCTTATTCGTTCTTTTCGCCCCTTGTAAAAGGTTCGGGCCCCTTTTGGGTCGGAAAAGGTTTAAAGCAGGAGGGGGGGATGGGCGGTTTGTGGCCCCCAAGGTGGGGTTTTGGTTTGGGTTTTTGGGTTTGGAATTTTTTTTTTTTTAAAAAAAAATAGGAACGCAAAAAACACAAAAACAGAAATTTTGGGAAAAAAAAGGGAAAAAAAAAAAAAACGGATTAGAAAAAGATTTAGAAGAAAGAAAGGGAGGGGGAAAAAAAGAGGGGGAAAAGAGGGAAAAAGAAAAAAAAAAAAAAAAAAGGAGAAGGGGGGGGGGCGGGGAGAGGGAAAAAAGGGGAAACCCCCGAGGAGAAAAAAAAAAAAAAAGGAAACAAAATTGTAAAAGAAAAAATTTTTTTTAAAACCGCTAAAAAAAGAAAAAAAAAAAAGGGAAACAAAAGGACGAAAAAAAAAAAGAGAGAAAAAAAAAAAAAAAAAAAAAAACAAAAAAAAAAAAAAAAAAAAAAAACCACACGACACACCCGGGCACACAAAACCCCCCCCAAAACCAACCCCAAAACCCAAAAAAAAAAAACAAAAAACCCAAAACAAAAAAACCCCCCAAAAAAGGGGAAAAAAAGT
The DNA here is from genome assembly GCA_030674155.1 of Stramonita haemastoma. NCBI lineage: Eukaryota > Metazoa > Mollusca > Gastropoda > Neogastropoda > Muricidae > Stramonita > Stramonita haemastoma. The sequence goes on along the minus strand of JASPKP010002839.1, from coordinate 18,172 downwards.
TGGGTTTTGGGGTTTTTTTGGGAGGCGTCCTCCCTGTTTTCGGCTTTTTTTTTTTTTTTTTTTTTTTTTTTTTAAATTTTTTTTTTTTTTTTTAAAAAAAAATTTTAAAAAAAATTTTGGCGGGAAGAAACTAATCTTTCCCTTCTAAAACTCAAATCATACATACTAAAACTTTTCATCATAAACTAAATAATTTTTAAAAAAAAAAACATTAAATTTTTTAAAATTTTTTTTAAAAAATTTTTTTAGTTTTAAAATTCCAAATTTAAAAAACCCTCCCTTTTTTTCAATCCCCGAAAAGATTTTGAATGAAAACCAAAGCACTTTTTCCCCTTTTGTTGTGTTTTTTTCGCGTCGTCGTTGCTGCTGTTTTTCTTCGTCGTCCTTTTTTTTTTTTTTTAATTTTTTTTTTCCCCCTTTTAGGAGGGGAGGAGAAGGGAGAGAGAGAGAGAGAGATGAATACCACACGACACACAGACACACAGACCCACAAGACACACCACACACACACACACACACACCACAAACACACACACACACACACACACACCCACACACAACACACACACAGAGGGTCAAACATACAAGCAGTTGCAAGTTACACGGACGGTTTAAATTATTGCTGAGGACGTCTCCATGTCTTTTTTACGGACATTATATATTATATATATT
>JASPKP010002839.1:0-2500 GCA_030674155.1 Stramonita haemastoma | reverse complement strand
ATATGGTTCAGTTCTGTCCATTTGACAAGATCATTGCAGCTTTGTTTGTAATATGGTTGCAAGAGAGTCAATGTCGTTATGGCTGTATGTAGGTTGTATCAATCAGCAAATAGTTCACATTTAGATTTGATAAGTAGAGGAAGGTCATTTTGTATAAGGAAAAGAGAATAGGTCCTAGTATAGATCCCTGTGGTACTCCATAATGAATGGGTTTTAGATTGGATGTGGATGTAGTTGTTTGAGACACACTGTTGTCTGTTTTTTAAGATAAGAAGCAAGTAGTTCTAGACTATCTGATGATAGATTGTACAGTTCTGCTTTCTGATGAGGAGTGTGTGGTCAATTGTATCAAATGCTTTTTTGAAATCTACAAATAATACTCCACAAAATTTGTTTTCATTAATGTTTGATAGCAATTGTCTATGATTTGAGAGAGAGAGAGAGAGAGAGAGAGAGGAGGAGAGGAGACGGAGAGAGAGAAGAGAGAGAGAGAGAGAGAGATATTCAAATCAAATCAAATCAAATCAAATCAAATCAAATCACATTCACATCAAAATTCTTTCATTTTGGGGATATCAAATACGCACTTATGTGCTTAAATTTTCTATTTTACATTCATTCAACGCCCTTATCACAGATAACACCAACTACAGAGAAAAAAAACCAACCATAATAACAGCAAACAAAAACAAGAAACCAAAAACCAAAAAATAACAATAACGTAAATAAGAGAGAGAGAGAGAGAGAGAGGAGAGAGAGAGAGAGAGAGGAGAGACGAGAGAGGGAGGAGGTAGAGAGAGAGAGAGAGTGAGAGAGAAGAGAGAGAGAGAGAGGGAGTTATTCTTTTATATCGAGGATAATGGAATAAGCACTCTTGTGCTTTTTTGCATCCAGTCCTCGTGTGTATGCACTCTTGTAAATGTCATCTGTTCCCACCGGCCACACGATGGCCTACTCTTACGAAAGCGGAACAGGATTTTAACGTGTGCGCAAGATGTTCTGCGTGCGTTCGCACACGGGGCTCGGTTTAAAGTCTCATCCGAGGGACTTTTGGGGAGAGTGGAGTCAGCACTGATGTTAAACTCCAGGAGAAAAATCTCCTCGACCGGACTCGAACCTGGATCGTCACATTGCCAGCGCATTGTTCGGACCACTGGCTATCCGTCCCCCCCCCCCCTCCCAGAGAGAGAGAGAGAGAGAGAGAGAGAAGAGATGAGAGAGGAGAGACGAGAGGAGAAAGTGAGAGGGGAGATGAGAGAGAGAGAGAGAGAGAGAGACAGAAGAGGAGAGAGAGAGAGAGAGGAGAGCACAGTACGCAGTAAACTTAAAATGCAAAGTCCAGAATTTTTTCCATGACTAAACAATAATGAAGCAAAGGTGAATACCCTACAAGCAAGCAGCCCATGCATTATTTTCAGGCATGCTCGTTATCAGCTGAAGGGGGGTACAAGGAAAGGTTTTGGCAGACATTGACATTCCTCTGCTTCTCAGAGTAATTGGCAAGCTTGCAATGAGATACAGAATGAAACTCTGACCGTTTTCTTTTTCTTCTTCTTCTTTGTCGTAATCGCTCGAACGCTCATACAGCAACTTTTGTTTTCTGTCATAGGAGCTAAAAATTAATGTTTTTGCACTGCCGTTTAGGTGCCTGACAAGTCAGGCCCCAGTCAGTACACCTGACTTCGGCATGTAAAAGAATTGTTACGTGTTAAGTCTTTCTCATAAAAGAAGAAGAAGAAGAAGAAGAAGAAGAAGAAAGAAGAAGAAGAAGAAGAAGAAGAAGAAAAGAAGAAGAAGAAGAAGAAGAAGAGGAAGAAGAAGGAGAAGAAGAAGACGAAGACGAAGACGAAGAAGAAGAAGAAGAAGAAGAAGAAGAAAAAAAAAGAAAAAGAAGAAAAAGATGCAGATGAAGAAAAAGAAGAAGAAGAAGAAGAAGAAGAAAAAGAAGAAAAAGAAGAAAAAAAGAAGAAGAAGAAGAAGAAGAGAAGAAGAAGAAGAAAAGAAGAAGAAGAAAGAAGAAGAGAAGAAGAAAAGGCAGGAGAATGGATCAAAAAAGACAGAAAAAAGACAAGAAAGAGGTGACAGGAAAAAAAAGAACAATGCAGAAACAAAAAGGATAGAAAAAGGGAATTCCTCGGACAGAATTTCCAGAAAGTGGGGATGCTATTTAAAAATGACAGAACCTCGGCCCCGACATCCCCACGGGGGAATTTTGACTGTTTGAATTAAGAAAACCCAGAGAGGGAGAAGAGAGAGAGGAGAGAGAGGAGAGCGAGAGAAGAGAGAGAGAGAGAGAGGAGAGAGAGATGAGAAGATGAGAGAGAGAGAGGAGAGAGAGAGAGGAGATTTGTTTGATTTGATTTGATTTGATTTGATTTATTCTTTTATATCGAGGATAATGGAATAAGCACTCTTGTGCTTTTTTATATCCAGTCCCCGTGTGTATGCAGTTTTGTAATTGTCATCTTTCCCCCGGCACCGATGGCCTTTCTTACGAAAA
>JASPKP010002838.1:0-20000 GCA_030674155.1 Stramonita haemastoma | reverse complement strand
ATGGCGGAGGCCCTATGGAACAGTGGGGAAGTATATTTGATCTACTGAATAACTGGCTGTATTAACTATATATTTAAAAAATTTTAATAAAAAAAACTTCATAAAACATTTTGTCATAAAAAAAAGATAAAGATAAAAAGTAGAAGGTGAATTACATTTGTGATGCCATATTCAGTACTTTTTGCAGTAACTTGTATGCTTTGAAAGGCACATTGCTATACTGATAGTTTTACTGTCAATTGTTTATTGTATTTTGATAAACAGAGTGTAGAATTGCCAGAGAGAAAAAAAAGAGGAAAGTAAGCTGGGGTCCAGGGGCCGCTTAGGCCCTGGTGGGGTGCAGGGGCAAAGCCCCGCTGGGGGTCCAGGGGCCGCTTAGGCCCTGGTGGGGTGCAGGGGCAAAGCCCCGCTGGGGGGTCCAGGGGGGCAAAGCCCCCCCGGCCAAAAACGATTTTTAGCATTTTAAAGGCAATTTGGAGGCCTCTCCAGGCACCATTTTGAGCATTGTGGAGACGCGTGTGTGTGTGTGTGTGTGTGTGTGTGTGTGTGTGTGTGTGTGTGTGTGTGTGTGTGTGAGAGAGAGAGAGAGAGAGAGAGAGAGAGAGAGAGAGAGAGAGAGAGAGAGAGAGAGAGAGAGAGAGAGAGAGAGAGAGAAGAGAGAGAGAGAGAGAGAGACACAGAGAGAGACACAGAGAGACAGACTCAGACTTTTAGACCTTCCATAAAGAACCACCAGAGTATGTCAAACTTGTTTTAAAAAGATCCCTTCTGGGTAGCCGTAACATAAGTTTGTGTGTACAACTATGATGGTTAATGGAAAACATAGAGACAGGAGAGAGACAGACAGACAGACAGACAAAAACAGTGAGTGAGAGAAATGAGGACATAAACATTCAGCAACTAATTGCAGAACTAAAAAAAAGGGGATGTATGTATGTAGTGATATCCAGGCACAGTACTGAAGGAAAAGCACTTTTCCCTGAAATGTAGTGGGGGTCCAGGGGGCACTGCCCCCTGGTGGGGTCAAGGGGCAGAGCCTCTTGTTGGGGTCAGGGGGCAATGCCCCCCGAAGCTGAAGGATTTTTGACAATTCTAGCCTGTTTAAAGGCCTCTCCTTGAACTAATTTCAGTTTTCACACTAAGCAATTTCTGCCCTAAAATAAGCTCTCCAAGTATGACTGTCATTTTTTCAATCTAAAGGAGTTGAAGTTCTATACTCAAGTAATCACATAGCAAAAATTATTACATTTCTAGACAAATGTGCACAAATGCAGATAGAGGAAGAAAGAGAAAGAAAGGGCAGACACACACACACAAACAGAGAGAGGGGGTTGTAAGAGAGAGGGAGAGAGAGAGAGAGAGAGAGAGAGAGAGAGAGAGAGAGAGAGAGAGAGAGAGAGAGAGAGAGAGAGAGAGAGTTTGTGTGTGTGTGTGTTTGAGAGACAAACAGACAGACAGACAGACATACACCGCCAGTCCTTCGCAGAAAGAGATTGTTATGATACTGTAAACATTGCTCTCTGACCCCATACACCGCTGAAGGCAGCCAGTGAAAGCCCCCCCTCCCCCACCATCCTTCTTCACCCCTCTGCCATAGGCTTAACCTACAGCTGCAACCGACACCCTTCTGTCAACAGATACCTAGTAGACTGGTGATGTAAAGAAGAGAAGGGTGAACGTGTACTGGGCATGGAAGCGTTGCATCTTATCCCTCGACTGGTTCTGTGTGGGTTTCGTTACCATGCCTGATAGGCCTACCCTATGTCTGCCTGTTTATGTACACTTGTTCTGTTTCTCATTTTCTGAAGAAGTTGCATAATGTTTTCTTCCCTGCTTGGATATCCTGAGTGTTGTCCACAGCAGTATTTTTCTCTGTGTCAGTCTGCAAGAGTTGTATTCCCGTGGATGGAGTAGATCACCTTGCGTTTTGCCTTTTGCAAAATCAATGGTCTTCAAGCGCTCTGCGGCCCCGGCTAGCATGAAGAATGTCGCACTGGCAAGCTTTGCAAAACGCTTTGCCTGCAGCATCCAAATTGCGAATGTGCTTGCCAATCGGCACATTTCGATCCCCAGCCTTGACTTCACCATCCACCGACTCCCATTTCCATGCATTTTTGAATCCCCTGTCATCATAAGCATGAGTCCGATTGACGATCGTTCTCCCGCATATGCTAGCCAGTTTGAAATTTTGCACATAGGCTAGCCCTTAGGCCTATGCCTAATCGGCTTTAGCTACCGAGTCTAGTGAGTGAGAACTGAACCCTTTGACGACACTCGCACCATTTGAGAATTTCATCTGGTTTCGGTTTTTTTCCCCCCCCGCGGAAATCAGCTTTAAAAAAAATCAGAAATCTGCGGAAACGCGGAAAATTCTATGCTCTGGATAAACCAAGTCCAATCAAGTGTTGAGAGTTGTTTCATTTCCTTATTTATTCCTGTTAATAGTTTATTGAGGGGTTTGCTTTTTTTCTCCTTATTTTTGTTCTAATTTTCATTTGCCACCTCCCCCCCCCCCCCAAATTTCTTAAAAAATTATTTTTCTTCATGAAGAATAACACTAACACTGCGATAGTGCAATTAAATTGTAAATCTCTTCTGAGAAATCTATATTTTCTTCTTCAACATCTTTCACTAAAAACCTATTTCACTAAAAACCTATCATCTATTGCTTCTACAGTCATTGAATGTAAGCAGAAGTAAACTTCCCAGACTATCAGGTTATTACTATCCAGTATCTTTTAGTCTGAAGATGAAAAGGGAAAAATTAACACAGCTATCTACATCCATGCAAACATAGATTATAGTCACCCACCTTACAAAACAGCAAGGAATATCAATGCATGTGCAGCCAGCGATAAGTTTGATGAATTACTTATACTAAATATAATTTCTGTATGCCTGCCAAACGGCCCAGATAATAAACACCTGGAATGGCTACGTTTGTTACAAGACCTAAATGAAAAATGGTTAGTGGGTGGTGACTTTAATGCCCACTCACCATTCTGGGACAGGGATAGTACAGTGAATACAAATAACCATTTCATTGAAAACATTGTGGATTCAACTTTATATTTATTAAATGATGGAAGTGTAACACGAATCCCTGATTCTGCTAACCACAGAGCATCTGCTATTGATCTCTCTTTAGTTTCTCCTATAATTACTTCTACCTGTGAATAGAAAACTATTAAAGATACTTTACCTATCATAATTACTATAAACAACAGACTGGTCTTTAACAATATTTCAGAAGATAAAATTCCTAAATTCAATCATTCTTATACTGATTGGAATGCATTTCATAAAATTCTCTCTGGGTGTAATACTGATGAATTTTTAGCCAATAACATAGATGACGCATATGCTAAATTTGTTGAAGCTGTTCTAAATGCAGCAAATAAATCCATTCCAAATGTAGCTTAGTAAAATCATATAAATACTTTGGAGATGTTTGGTGGAATGAGTCATGTGAAATAGCAAGGAAATACAAAAAGAAAACATTTAATATCTCTATCTTAAAGATAGGACCAATGTTAGAAAAATGTTAGAAATGAAAATGGCAAGAAACTATTGCAATAAAGTGATAGCACAAGCTAAACTTCAGCACTGGTCAACCTTTTGTAAAAATGACATCTCGGGCTCAAAAGATCAGCAAAAGTTATGGAAAAAACTGAAAGCGATGAAAAACTGTGTATATTTACCAGATTACTCATAACATTAGACAAAAAGGAATTCCCAACCCTGCTTGAAAAGGCTGACGCTTTTGTAGACATGTTTTCTGAGACAAGTTGTTCAGAGGGGTTAGCTGAAAAAGACACACTCAGTTATGATCTCTTAACTACATTAAAAAGGCTTATCAAAATGAGTTCAGTAAAATACATGAATTTATAAAAGAAAACACATTAATGCTATCCCCTGAAATACCCCATATGATGCTTTTCAATACAGGTTACAATCCACAAATACTATACCTTTCAAATTGGAGATTTTGTGTTAGAAAACAAAGAAACTGTAAAATTTTTAGGGGTATTCCTCACTTCATAACTAACTATGGAATAACCACATATTGTATGTCTTGACTAGAGCCAGAACTTCTTTTGACTCAGTGAGTCCGACCATCCTGCAGAAGAAAGTTCTGATGAGTTTGTACCAAGTGATGAAGGTGAAACTTCAATTGAAGTTGAAAAATGAAATGAAAAAAGAAACTGAAAAGTTGGCTGCTGATCCACAATCATCAACCTTAAGTGGAACAGGTCGAATTTTGGGGGGACCGATGAAGGAGGTCTTGTCAAATGCGTTAACGATTCTGTTTTTTATGTACTGATTAAAATAGTTATACCAAAAAAAAAATCACTTTTCAATTAGTTTTTCTGTTGATTGATAAATAACACACACATTGCCACATACAATCCAAATTTCAACACAAACCAGTAGTTTTTTTTTTGTTATGTTTTTTATAAGGTCACCCACTTTTCAAGTCATTAAACTCAAAATTACTTGAGCACAGGGTGCTGATCTCAACCTTTTACTTGGTATGAATAGAGTTAAGGTTTAATTTGTTCAGGACAATTCCCCCTTCTCCCTCCCTCTTCAAGAAATAGATTATATGGGTCTGAATTTGGGTTTAAGATTGGTAACAAACAGACACATGTAGGTGATTTTTTCTTCTTTTTTTTTAATTCTCTCAGACATGCAAAAGTATGTATACATGTATACATACACACACACCTTAGTTACCAAACCCAAACCTATATGCATACTTGCACGTGTGAACACACCCGCATGCCCACCCGCACACTCACACCGTGCACACATAGGTACTCGCACTGACAAACATACCCACACACACACATACACTCTCACGCACACAAGTGACAATTTACATTTCACTTTTTTTCTCGTCTAAAGTCACTTCGAGTGAAGAGACATTAAATTGAAAACAGCACACACACACACAGCAGTGAACTTACAGTGGTGGAAGAACTGAGGGCATTGTAGCCACACTGGTAGTTGATGTTGCTTCCCTGTAAATCACACATCATCATGTTATCATGATATCCAGATCAGAAAGAATCAGAGAAAGAAACCAAACTAGATACTTCAGGGAGTGCTTTACTAAAGGGACACATTTTTCTGATCATCAATGTAGAAATGGTGACCAGCACTCTGGTTCACTTTGAAGTCATCTATGAGGGCAGTATGTCATCTATGAGGCAGAGTGTAGAATTGGTAGAGAAAAAAAAAGAAGCAAGCAAGCCAGGGTCCAGGGGCCGCTTAGTGTTGAGGTGGGGTGCAGGGGCAAAGCCCCTTTGCTCCCCCGGCCGAAAACGATTTTTAGCATTTTAAAGGCAATTTGGAGGCCTCTCCAGGCACCATTTTGAGCAATGTGGAGGCGTGTGTGTGTGTGTGTGTGTGTGTGTGTGTGTGTGTGTGTGTGTGTGTGTGTGTGTGTGTGTGTGTGTGTGTGTGTGTGTGTGTGTGTGTGCGCGCGCGTGTGTGTGCGCGCGTGTGTGTGTGCGTGCGTGCGTGTGTGTGTTTTGTGTGTGAGAGAGAGAGAGTGAAAGAGAGACAGACTCAGACTTCTAGACCTTCCATAAAGAACCACCAGAGTATGTCAAACTTGTTTTAAAAATATCCCTTCTGGGTAGCTGTAACATAAGTTTGTGTGTACGACTATGATGGTTAATGGAAAACAGGGAGGGAGGGAGGGAGGGAGGGAGGGAAGGAGGGAGAGAGAGGGAGAGAGAGAGAGAGAGAGAGAGAGAGAGAGAGAGAGAGAGAGAGAGAGAGAGAGAGAGAGAGAGAGAGACAGACAGACAGACAGACAGACAGACAGACAGACAGACCGACCGACAGTTCGATCCCGAACTTTGACTTCACCATCCACTCACTCCCCTATTTCCACGCATTTTTGCATCCTCTGTCATCATAAGCAGGAGTCCGATCGACGATCGTTCTCCCCCATATGCTAGCCATTTTGAAACTTTGCACATAGGCTAGGCCCTAGCCCTCATTCGGCTTTAGCTACTGAGTCTAGTGAGTGAGAACTGAACCCTTTGACGACACTTACATCATTTGAGAATTTCATCCGGTTTCTGTTTTTTCCCCCAGATTTTTTTTTCCAAGGAAAGGGTTTTTTCCGCAGAAATATGCTTTAAAAAATCGGAAATTCATGGAAACGCAGAGAATTCTATGCTCTGATGAGGGCAGTACATCATCTATAAGGGCAGTTCATCATCTATGAGGGCAGTACATCATCCATCATCTATGAGGGCAGTACGTCATCTATGAGGGCAGTATGTCAACTATGAGGGCAGTACATCATCCATCATCTATGAGGGCAGTTCATCGTCTATGAGGGCAGTACATCATCCATCATCTATGAGGGCAGTTCATCATCTATGAGGGCAGTTCATCATATATGAGAGCAGTATGTCATCTATGAGGGCAGTACATCATCCATCATCTATGAGGACAGTATGTCATCTATGAGGGTTTAAAAAACCTTTGCACCCCTATGGGTGGAAATGATTGGGGGGTGGGGGGGTCTGATAACTGCAGGAATATGTGTCCACAAGATAGAGGGGTGGAAGACTTCTGACCACTCTGATGATCAAGAAAAACTTTAAGTCATACGACTTCCTGCACTGCACTGAAGCTTCCTGGATGTGTACTGAGCAAGCTCTACCTGGTAGAACTTCCCAGTTTGCAGACAGCATGAAAGGTCTGTTTATGCCTTTACCCACAGCTAGCTCAATGACCCATTCTTCTATGAATAACAAACTTTAAATTGGTGCACAAGGTATAAACTCTTCCAAACAAAAAATGGAGTGGAGATGACACCTCCACAGTAACTTAAACCCCCTTGCCCCTACACTGCCATAGGTCACAAATTTGAAGTTCTAACTACAAGGCCATCTCCCCATGCAAGAAAGAATAAGAAGGACAAAAGAGACAGACAGACAGAAGATGTATGGCTACTTTGATGTTACAGACATAAGGACAGAGAGGAAAGACATGACTTACAGCCACTTTGATACAGCAGGAGTAGGGGACAGAGCACTGTTCCCCTATAGGAGTCTTCACCCCTGTGCAGTTAAAATATTTGTTGTCATTCCAGTCGCGGTAACCTTCGTTGTCGTTGCTCACTCCACAGCAACCAAACTGAAACACACACAAACAATATTTTGCTGCACTTAACAAACATGATGATAATCACAATTTTTATAAACCACAACACAAGCATCATTTTAAAGCAAGCTCTGGGCAGAATAAGTGGAGAAAGTGAGACCAGAAAGATACATTAATTTCTTTCTGTGCATGTCTGCTTGGATCTTTGTTTTTTAAAGTTATTTAAGACAATTTATGACTTAGTTGGGGGTGGGACAACCTAAATGGTCGGAGCACTCGCTTTCTAAGCTACAGTTAAGCAGCATCGAGCATGGTTACCATTTGGATAGATGACTGTTTGCACACCTTGGCATCAGTACAGTCCCCCCAGTTCACCCAGCTGTAAACGGGTACCTGCCCTCTTTAGGGTCAGGGAAGGTAAGGCAGCAAGGGAGAGATGGGTGTCGCCCTCAATATGCTGGCCCCTAAAAACGCTGAGGTCTCTGATGCCTCCCTCCCCTACGACCACATAAGGTTATGGGACACCGTTACCTTTTTTATGACTTAGTAGATCTAAAAGCATGAAGCATTTTTCTTGGGTCTTCCCTGGAGGTGACTGACAGGACCCAAAGCGAGGCACTGTTAGTGTTACTGTTCAGCCTTGGGTGGCTTTGTCTGACTTCTACTACCTGTTGATCCATACCATGTCAGCAGCACACAATGCTCCAAATCACAATGTAACAGAAATATGAAGTCTCCCAGTCCCACTGAGAAATAGCAAAATTTGTAGGCCAAAAAACTTTCACCCTTTAGCTTGAGCATTAAAGAAGACACAAAATTTTCAAAAAATCACCCCAAACACTTAGTGACTTGGTATTAGTATAGAAATAAAGCAGAAACAATACTATCAAAGACAAACAGGCCTAAAGAGATAAAATATCATGTCTTTAGGCGTACAGCTAAACTTTCAAACAGCACATAACTTTTTAATTAACATTATCAGTATAGTTCTTGTTATAGCTCAGCTGAACATGATGACCCTAGAACTGAGGTGACAACTAATACAGAAACCATGAACTGATACAGCAGACATCTAAACCACATGTCACCAGTTCAAATAGCAGCAGGATATCAAGAAGAAAAAATGAAACTTCTACTGCAACAAACAAAACAGACCAAAGCTGTACCACTTGTATGGCCTCTCAACACTGTACTTTCTGGCATTAAACCCAAGAAAACTAGTGAAAATGAAAAGGTGTTCTGCTAGATTATTTTTCATTTAGAATAGGTGCCTATTTTCTGAAATCTGGAAACATTTTGACATGACAAGAGATGAAAGAGAAACAGACAGAAACAGAATGCAACAACAACATAAAAAACCCTCACAAGGTCCACAAAGACAGATGTATGTATGTATGTATGTATGTATGTATGTATGTATGTATGTATGTATGTATGTATGTATGTATACACTAGCACTACTACTCACAAAGTCCTGCAAATCATCAATGAAGTTCCTCATGTCGACATCTTCGCGGTATCTGATCACAGCATCACGCAACAAGTTCTCTGGGTACAGCTTCAGCTGCTGAGCCACATCTTCCATGAAGTAGAAGATGAAGACGAAGATGACGATAATCAGTTCCAAAAGCAGCAGAATGCTCATGACCCAGTAATACTGCACACATATAAAATAAATTACATCCAGAAAAATCAAATCTCCAACTGCATTATTTCATCCATCAGATTTATAAAATCACTTGGCCTTCCACTATTTCGTATGCTAACATTTTATGAGTCAAAGAAAAAATATTTACATCAGAAAAATATACAAATATACAAGAAAAGCAATACTGTCAACTAAAAAATGACTGATGTTTACAAAACAAAGTCTTGCTGGTTTCATATACTTTGGCACTGTATTTCTGCCAAATTTTATGATATATACTGTGTAAGTATTTTTTCAAAAAAGCTGTTGTGCCTGTGGTTTCTATGCTGCACCATACCTACCACTCCCCAAAGCAAATTCCTGACTTCCTATACTGTAGTTATAACCAAACCTACACGTAGTATGTGAAACTATTTTAGGTGAAGACTGGGCGTGTTCACATCTCGCTGTAGGATGATAATGGAATGGAGACCTTTATAACAACCATCACATAGTTCAGAACTATATATATATATATATACACACACACACACAAGTCTGTCCTGTGCACCCCCTTCATTTCAGTATTTTCAAGGCAAATTTCAGTATTTTTCACCGAGTTTCAGTATTTTTGCCCATTCTTTGTGACACACTTTTTCAAAGGACAGGGTTCCCTAGAGCAGGGCATGAAGTAAAAAAGGACCTTTGAAGGATTTTATAAGGACCCCAAGTCAGTTTAAAAGCACCTTTGCCATCAGGAGTTTTATAGAAAACATTGAAGATTTTAACATGCAGGTCTGAAGAGTTTTCCACTCTGATCAGAGGATGTGTTTTTTATTTTATTTTATTCTTTTATATCGAGGATAACAGAAGAAGCAATCATGTGCTTTTTTTCATCCGGTCCCCTTGTGTATGCAGTTTTGTGTAGCCTTAGTAGTGGTGTTTGTTTTTTTTAAACACAGATTTTCAGTCAAAGGAAAGAGTGGAATGTGAGAAATGGAAAACTGTGTGTGTGTGTTTCCATGTCAGAGTGTGTCACTGTGTGTGTGTGTGTCACTGTGTGTGTGTGTGTGCACAGAGAGAGAGAGAGAGAGAGAGAGAGAGAGAGAGAGAGAGAGAGAGAGAGAGAGAGAGAGAGAGAGAGAGAGAGAGTCTGGAAGTGACAAGCAGCAGAAACACTGTACTTAGGACCAGATCAAAGGAACTGGAATGGTGGGGGAAGAGGGTGGGAGGCGGCAGTCATAAGTTGGGGACAGGTGAGGTCAAAGTTCATTTCTAGGCAAGGATGATGAAAGCTTCCCCATCATCATACTGGGGTTTCCCCCTCCCTACCATCCCCTTCATCCCTGCCCTTTCATGAAACTGGATAGCATTATACAAGTGACTTACACATCCCCTTCATATCACTACCCCTACCCCTTTTCCACAGAGAGGGGGGAGGGGGGAGAGGAAAGGGGGGGGGGGAGGAGAGGAGAGAAAAAGGGGATGGGGGGGGGGTCAAAGTTTTATTTCCAGATTGTGGTACATTCAGATGTGGAGGAATACATACTACACAGATACAGGAGATGCACTGTTAATACAAGAGAGAGGGGGGGAGGGAGGGAAAGGGGGAGAGGGGGAAAGGGGGAGAGAGAAAAGAGAAAGAGAGAGAGAGAGATCAACAAATTTTCTTTCCACATACTGAATTGGAGAGAGAACTAGATCTAGATGGAAAAAAAATTGGTGAAAGCCAGTATCAGTCTTGTCCCTCCCTCCCCACCTTCCATGAGAGAGACAGAGACCGAGGGCAGAAGGGATGTCAAAGGCAATTTTGTGTTTCCACATTCAAGTTGGAGAGAGAACTAGATCTAGATGAGAAAAGAGGTGAAAGCCAAAATCAAAGTCATGTTTTTTCCCCCTCCCATATGGCAGAGAGAGAGGGGGGGGAAAAGAGATACAGAGAGAGACAAAGAAAGAGAGACAGAAAGGGGAAGGGGGGGGGGGGGGAGTCAAAGACAATTTTGTCCACTTTCAGTGCTGGAGAGAGGAATAGATCTAGATGAGAAGAGGTGAAAACCTATTTCAGTCTCGTTTTTTTCCCTCCCTTACAGCAGAGAGAGAGAGAGAGAGAGAGAGAGAGAGAGAGAGAGGAGAGAGGAGAGAGAGAGAGAGAGAGAGTCAATTTTGTTTTTCAACTTTCAGAGTTGGAGTGATATTTAGATCTAGATGAGGAGAGGTGAAAGCTAATATCAAAGTCTTGTTTTTTTTCTCCCCAGATGGGGGAGAGAGAGAGAGAGAGAGAGAGAGGAGAGAGAGAGAGAGAGAGAGAGAGAGAGAGTCTCCTAACTGATGGAAGTCTTTCTGAAGAATTTCATTTTGTACAGCCTCTTGGTCATCACCAGTGTTTTTTGTGTGATGCTTTAAGTCCTTTAGTTTAGGAATTATTCTTTCCATTTTTTTTAATGTACTTTTTTTTATGCACATTATGCATGCTATTATTCTCAAGCCAGGCCCACTTGTCTAGCCAGATCTGGAAAACCTTTCTGGAAAACTCTTTGATCTACCAGTTCTGAACCCTGCTGGGACACAGCTGCTTCTATTTCCCAAACGATGTCACAATGACGTCACTTGTTTCAGGAGTACAAGGCTTCTTGGAAAATGACGAACGAATAGGAAAATGACGTGGACCAGCCCCCTTCACTGTGACGATTGTAGCCACTTATCGGTAACGCACGCAATGACCGCCACATGAGGCCCTATATTTTGGAGATTTTTTAAACGGCAAGTGGGATGGCGCACTGTTCAAAATAGTTAATACGCTCTGCCAACAGGGGGGTTTGTTTTGAGGTTTTTTGCGTCTGTTAGGGCGCACTGCTCACATTATTTTGAGGCAAAGTTGAAAAAAATGGAGAATCCCGCAACACTGAATTTTAGGTCAATACAGTTACTGCGTTCACTAATTGCGTTCCCATACACCCACAGTGTTCGGCAACATTAGCCTACCGGACCTTCAGCGGGCAGACAGCTTGCAAACTGTTTTGCTCCCCAGCTTTGACAGAAAGCCACAAGCCATGCAAAAATATTTTTACTCCGGCGATTTTTTTTTTTCCGCGGACACAATTTTTTTCCCGCGGAGATTTAAAAAATCGGAAATTTGCGTTTCCGCGACAATTCCCACCCCTGATTCCGATACCACTTGCGAATGAACTGAAAGCTCAACTTTCACTAAATCTAGGCCTAGCCAGTAAGTAGCCCAATGCGAGAGACGGAACGCAAGTTTTAAACCTTACTCGGCAAAACGAACAGCCCATTTTGCTGTCTGTGCATCTATGTCCATAACTGTACCTCTTCTAGCCCCATCCTGGTCTGTTAGTGTCATTCTGCGTTCACTCCACATCTTTCTTTGCTGAAGTGCATCAGTTTGGCCTGTTTTCCCGCGAAACTCTACACCACTTCCGCCGTTGAAAGTGATGCAGTGCGCATGCGTTAGGGTAGGGCCTATAAGGGGAGACAAGTAGGCTAACTGAACGATAGGGCCTAGCAGACAACGTAACGCAAGATGAACGGCATCGCTGAACATAGAAGGCAACGTTTTCGATTTTCGGATATTTTGTTGACAAAAATCGGATTTTGATTAATAAAATCGTATTTCCGTATTTTCAAACTTTTTCCGGAACAAACACGGTAGGTGCACAGGTCAATATCCGATCTTTCACAGGTGTAACACACAAAAGGGATTATGGTACTGGTAAGTCTAGGAATAAAATGAGCTAGAAGACATGTATTTAAAAAAAATAATAATTTAAACCATTTTTAATTCATATGGCACTGCTGAAATTTGGAATGCCTGATCATTGACTTCAAAACCCTGCAGAATAAAAATGTACATGCATCTGTCTTCAGTTATTGACCCTTCACTGTGCATCACTGCATGATGTAGAAATGTTCTACATACACATACATTACACAAATATGCATGCATTCACACACACACACACACACACACACACACACACACACACACACACACACACACACACACACACACACACACACTCTCTTCTTACCTTCCCCCCTCACCTCACCCCTTTTCTTACATTGTACTAATAGACATGCACCAGTTACTGTTGAAGTATTTTCCTCTTTCATAAACACAACATATAACCTTTTTCTTCAAAAGAGGCAAAGAATAATTCCACGGAGCAGGTGTAACAACCTACCAATCGTATGAAGGGCATGTATTCCCGGAGAGCGCCCCCACAGCCAAAAAAGGCAGCGAAGACAGTGACAGAACCCGCCAGACACATCAGACAGCTGGGGTCAAAGAGAAACTCCACGAAGTAGGTCACTTTCTTCTCCTTCAGCACCAGCACGTAGGTGCCAATCGCCGTCAACGCTATGCCAGCCAACTGACCACACACACCAAACCACACTGAATGAATGAATGAATGAATAAACGAGCGAATGATTGAATGAATGAATGACAGTATGATTTACATAGCACAGATCTATATGTGATAGAACTGCACTGAATTTAAAGGACTTGTCACCCTACCTCACAAAGTTACCTTTCCAGCAGGAGGTGTCTGGAGATCATTCTCACTGGCCAGCTTCATCAATGCCTTCACAGTCTTCTTCCCTGGCAGCTACTACAGCACTAGGCAATGTCGACATGATCACAACACTGCTGGATACAACCAAGTTTGTTTTTTTCTCACACACTACAGGGTTCGTAATCCTACACATACTTTTCATTATAATTCATACTGAAATAATTTCCAGATTCCACAAACTTCAGACTTTTTTCTTCTAAAGATTACAAGAGCATGCTAAACAGAAGGTAAACTAGTATTCAGACATATTTCAAAAATATGTTTTCACTCACTCTGTCCAAACATTCCCAATCAGGAATGTTTCATTGTTTGTCACACAACAGTTTAGTATCAAAATTCCTGATCAGGAATTTACTTATTTATTCATTTATTTATTTATTCCTTTATATCAAGGATAATGGAATAAACACTCATGCTTTTTTACATCCAGTCCCCATGTGTATGCAGCTTTGTATACACACACACACACACCACACACACACACACACACACACACACACACACACACAGAGAACATCTTGCGCACATGTTAAATCCTGTTCCGCTTTTTGTAAGAGTACGCCATTGTGTGCCGGTGTGGAACAGATGACAATATTTACAAAACTGCATACACACGGGGACTAGATGAAAAAAAGGACATGAGTGCTTATTCCATTATCCTCGATATAATTTATAAAAGAATAAATAAAATAAACACTGCAACTATTCAAACAATGAAACCTTTTTTTTGTATGCATATTGGCAAGTACAGAAGAAATATATCATGTGCCCATGTAACTGTTCACAGAACTTTACACTACCTCAGTGCCTTGTTACAAATTTCTAGCATAGAATTTTGAGATGGAGTAGGATTCCTGGTGTTGCGTACGCTCCATGCACTAAATCTGGCTTGTATTTGATTGTGCGTTTATTCCAGAGTTTTGAATTCTAATGTGATCTCTAAAATGCATGAGAACATATTAGGACAAAAACTTAAAAAGTAACAAAAACCATGCACTAATGCAGTGTTTATTTTATGCACTTAAATTATCATTGATAATTCATTAATTACACAAACTACCTGGTTAGTGAGCAAGAGATTTATGTCAGATAAAGTAGACATTTTTTTTGTTAAAAACACAATGACAACAAAAACAATCACAAAAAAGTGACAGCTATCTATCTGCCAAGAGGAGTCTGATAGGATTGGGAGGCAACAACAACAAAATATAAAATGATTTACTGATTTGGACAAAGATTAAGACAGACTAAGATTTAGATAAATATAATATGTAGATTAGATATCAGGATGTTTTGCATGTATTCACACAGAGACTTTATAAAGTTTAAACTAATTTTTCAGAGACAACAAAAAACTGTCATACCCACAGTGTACATTCAAATTTGCTAAAACTATAAATTGTTATTGATTGCTTGTGTATTGTAAAGGTCAATTGCAAGTGCTTTGATTTGTTTTTACAAAATATAGGGCTATATAAATTTCATGTATTATTAATTTAGCATGGCCTTCCACAGGTGTACCAACATTAACTTCAATGTGAAAAGTCCCTTGAATTGAACATTTGAGTGGAAACCCAAAACCTTTGGCTTTGGTTAACATCAGATTACATGTATCTTACCAATAGCCGAACAATAAAATATGCAATAATGGGCCTATCCCATCTGTCTTCACTTCTGTCCATTTTTGTTGAAACTGTAGTGACAACAATTTGTATAGTACTAACACAGAAACAGTAACACAATAACATAAGCTGAAAAACAGATACAAGACTTTATCATATCAGTTATATATCCTCGTAGAAATGACAAACATTCTGCATCATAATACTGTGAATATGTCGGTGAATCATTCTAAGTTTTGTCAAGTTTAGTGGGTGTGGCCAACGAATCACTGTTGCCAGTAGGCCTGGCTATTGCCGTGTTGGTGTTTATGTCGTCTGCATCAATCGGGTTTACAACTCAATTAAGCCTAAAACAAAGGAGTTTGAAAAATAATCATAAACGCATTGTTTTGAATACTAAGTGACATGTTTGATACTACCTATGCGAACAGCACACATTATATATAACTAGGCCTATCGCATTAGTAGTTCAACTAGGAAATCGAACCGTTAGGACTTTTTTCTGTCATTGTCACAACAGTATGGGTGAACACTGTGGGTATGACAAAGTTATTTGTTGCCTCTGAAAATCAAACAGAAGACACTCACCAAAAAGATGAAGTTTGTGAAAAAGAGGAGATATTTGTAGAAAGGACTAATCTCGCTTCTGTCCCTCAGTCGTCTCACAATCCTCCGAGCTCGAGACTCTCTTCTATGCGGGATATTATTCGGCGCCATCTTCGCTTCTTCCCTATTCTATTCTATTTTGGGGTGAGTCGTGACAGGCCAGACACCACAGTTAGGCCTAACGGACGCACCTCGGCACATGACGCAAACGTCATACGATTTTTTTTGGTTTGGCTACACATAAGGACTAGCTTCCGGGGTCAAGTAGTATTTTATATAGAGGGGCAGTCAGAGACAGGTTTGCCGGTTTTCACAGATTTCTAAAGTATAAAAAAATGCACTGTATGCTTGAGAGAGGTGTTTTTTTACATGAGACGTTTTTGAATATAGATGCTTTATGCAGGTGGCTCTTAAGTTGGTCTTCATGAACTGCCCTTTAAAAACAAAAAACAAAAAAAGAAAAGTGGTGTAGGTTTGTTTTTTGGTGTGTTTGTTACAATACTCAAAGCCAGCAAAACTATTGACTGTGACTCTGTGTGTGTGTGTGTGTGTGTGTGTGTGTGTGTGTGTAGGGGGAGGGGGTATGAATAGTAAGAGGTGTGTGTGATATCTATCCTCCTATATGGCTGTGAATCATGGACTCTGACAGCAGAGTTAGAGAGAAGAATCCAAGCATTCGAGAACAAGTGCCACAGAAGACTCCTCAAAATATCATACAAAGAACACAAGACCAATAACTATGTGAAAGAAGAAATGAAAAAGCGTGTGGGCCCCCAAGAGCCTTTGCTCTCCACCATAAAGAGGAGAAAGCTGATGTGGTTTGGTCACACCACAAGACACAACACCCTAGCAAAAACCATCTTGCAAGGAACAGTCGAGGGCAAAAGAAGAAGAGGCCGCCAAAAGAAATCATGGTTGACAACATCAAAGACTGGACTGCCCAACCCCTGCAACGCCTCCTACTAGCCACACAGGATCGTGAAGCATGGAAAAAGATCTCCGTTGCGTCTTCTCTCATGTCCCCCCTACGTCCTTTGGGACATGGGACTGAGTGTGTGAGTGAGTGAGAGTGTGTGTAGGGGAGGGGATATGAATAGTAAGAGGCATTCAAGTTGATCATAGAGAGGTCAGGTTTGAGGCTGAGGCAAAGACTTATATGCATGGGGAAAGAGCTGCTTTCACAATCATAAAAATACTCTGCTTTTATTTCAACAAAAAAGAAAGAAAGAAAAAAAGAAAGAAAGAAAGAAAGAAGGAAAGAAAGGAAGGAAGGAAGTAAAAAAAAAAATTAAAAAAAAGAAAGAAAGAAAGAAAGAAACATGGAAGCAACAGCGGTTGTGCGCAGTTTGGGTTTAGAAAATAGCATACATGGTGGATGATAGTAAAAATAGGAATGACATTAACAAGGAATGAATGCGATTTATTTAGCCACATGATTATATATTCATGTGATTGATTGCAACTGACTTCTGTTTTCATATCAAACACAATATGCAGCTGTCAAGTATTAATTTTCAACCAGACACTATGTACCTTTCGAAAAGTATTTTAAGATTATACAGAAACTGACCACTTTGGAAAGCAAACACAAAACGTGCTGATTTTATTTACCCACTTGTTCTTCTCCCCAGTGCAGATTTGAGAGATTTGTGTTGTTGGTTGTTTTATTGTTGTTGTTAATCCAAAAAGAGTAACTGGATATTGTATGACCACAACTATTGACTTTATGACTTGGGATAAAAAGTCGGATGCTGTCTCTGTTTGATCACTATGACTGTCGATGATACTGAAACTGAGGTGCAGTGATCGATTTTATTGGTTTCGCAAAGGGAAGGGGTGGGGGTGAAACCCCCCCCCCCCCCCCCCCCCCCCTCCATCTCTCTCTTGGCATTCCCCTACTGGTTGGGTGCAAAGTGCATGGTCTTCTATGCTCGAGGCTTTCCGGGCCGTCTGCCTGCTGGCCTCAGCCAACTCACTCTAACTTCAAACCAGCTGATTTCATTGTATTTTTATTTATTTATTTATTCTTTTATATTAAGGATTTATTTATTTATTTATTCTTTTATATCGAGGATAACAGAATAAGCAATCATGTGGGTTTTTCATCCGGTCCCCGTGTGTATGCAGTTTTTTGTAAATATTGTCATCTGTTCCCACCGGCACACGATGGCCTACTCTAACGAAAAGCGGAACAGAATTTAACGTGTGCGCAAGATGTTCTACGTGCGTTCGCACACGGGGCCTCGGTTTAAAGTCTCATCCGAAGGCTAATGGAATAAGCACTCATGTACCTGTTTACATTCAGTCCCCATGTGTATGCATTTTTTGTTGTAAATTTTGTTATCTGTTCCCACCAACACACAATGGCCTACCCTTATGAAAAGTGTAACAGGATTTAACGTGTGCGCAAATGTTCTGCGTGCGTTCGCACACGGGGCCTCGGTTTGTAGTCTCGTCCAAAGGACTTGTGGGGAGAATGGAGTCAGTACTGATATTAACGCCAGGTAAAAATCCCCTCGAACAGGAATCGAACCTGGGTCGTCAAATTGCGACAAGTTGTGTGTAACCCACCGAACTCAGGCATGACATAAATATTATTGGATCTTCAACATACATATTAATTGATTTTCTGCATGTGTATAAACATGAATGGAATTAAGGCACTGGCAGATCTGCACTGAAGAGTGACCTTGGAGATAGTAAAAATTCCGGCCCTTAATTCACCAGACGCCAACACCAAGATCCCAAACCCATGACTTCAGGACCCAAGGAATTAAAGTCAAATGGTCTTACACCACTCAGCTAAAGCATATGTTGGTTTACTTTAAATTTCCACTGTCCCAAAGAGAAGTTTTCAGCAATTTTATCAAGACTCAATTGAACTTTTTTTCTTTCATTTTTAGTTCTGAGAATGCCAGAAAACTAAAGCTGGTGAGAAAGAATTATGCAATAAGTTTTTTGTATGTTGTTCTTCCTTTTTTTCACTTTTAAATACACAGTGTGAAACTAGAATACAGCAACTGAACTGGGGGACGATAGCCTAGTGGTCAGAACATTGCACTCGCAATTTGACGACCCGGGTTTGATTCCGGTCGAGGAGATTTTTCTCCTGGAGTTAACATCAGTGCTGACTCCACTCTCCCCAAAAGTCCTTCGGATGAGGCTATAAACCGAGGCCCAGTGTGCGAATGCACGCAGAACATCTTGCGTACACGTTAAATCCTGTTCCGCTTTTTGTAAGAGTAGGCCATCGTGTGCCGGTGGGAACAGATGACATTTACAAAACTGCATACACATGGGGACTGGATGCAAAAAAAGCACAAGAGTGCTTATCTCATTATCCTGGATATAAAAGAATTTAAAAAAAAGAAGTTCTAGCTGTTTCAGAAGTTGATTATGCAGTGGAGTTGGTAAGATTTCCATCTCTTTTTGTGAAGATCAAAAGCCTGGCTGTTGTGTGTTTTTGTGCTAAACGAGCAGTTGTCTTGATGTTAATGTAGCTATCAAAATAAATCATCCAGGCCTTTCACATGGCCAACATTGTGATGATGAAGTAGGGAGCGGTGAGTCATGTTTTCCTGGCAGCTTTTCTTTCCTGACCTTCACAATTATACATTTTGTATTGTTCATGCTGTTAACAGCTGCTGTGCAGTGTACAAATCGTGCCTGGGAAGTTTTTCCTTTTGGGGATTCTGCTTTTTTGCTTTTTGCATTAATTTGTTTTTAAAAGCCAAACAGCAAAGTGATAAGAACGCTGGATTCATGCTCTAAGAGGTTTCAGGGCATGACCTCCAGTCACTGCAGAACTGTATATTTTATGAGATTAAAAAAAAAAATTTTTTTAATTGCTCAAATTGAGTACAAAAAAACATAATTCAGAAACATACCCCCCATGCCCATAATGCACACAAACTATTACCACCAATTACAGCAAGGAAAAGCCACCGCTGTAGTCTAGCGGTTAGGGCGTTGGACTCTTAATCTAAAGGTTGCGGGTTCGATCCCAGCTTTCGGCTATGGCGTTGTGCCTTTGGAAAAGGAAACTTTACGGCTATTTTCTTACCCCACCCAGGTGTAAAAGGGGTACCAACCTTGTGTTGGGGTTAACCCTGCGATAGACTGGCATCCTATCCAGGAGGGAGTCTATGACTCTCAGTCGCTTAACGCCACAAAAACCGGGATAAGCACCAGCCTGATGAGCCTTAGGCTCGGGACAGTCTTTAACTTTAACTAACAGCAAGGAAAACACCAAAACATCCTAGAAAGTCATAAGAACAAAACAAGGCTACTATTATCGTTACCAACAACCCCCTGTATTCTATGAGATTTTCCTTATTCACAAAGAATTAGCAGTTTTCTGCGTCATTGGGGATAGAATAGCTCAGTGGTCAGAGCATTTGCTTTTCCCAAGCTATGGTGTGA
>JASPKP010002837.1:20000-21730 GCA_030674155.1 Stramonita haemastoma | reverse complement strand
ACCTTAAAAAACTTTCGCGTCCTTCAACGGTTCCTCGGGCAGACACAGGTGATGCGTACGCTGGCGGGGGAAGACAATATCTTGAAATGATGGGGAGGAATTGCTGGGTAGAAAAAAATAGGATAAGGAAGATCAGCGCGCTTTGCGCCCGCGACTCACCAGACTACCCCAACCCAGCACAACTTTTTATACATGCACGCAAAACCAAAAAACCCAAAAAACCCCAAACCACACCACCCACACAACACACACACCACACACACACACACACACACACAAACACAAACCCACAACACCCCCCCACACACCACAGAGCCAAACCACCAACTTTTTCATCCCTTGAATTCAAAAATGAATGCGACATCACTCCTCAACTTTTGTTTTTTCCCTTTTTCCCCCTTGTGGTTTAAAAAACGCTCTGTCCAAAATCCCACTGCTTCATTTGTTTTCGTACACCAATTTTCCAATCTTTTTTTCTCCCCTCTCCCCCCGTTTGGTTTGCAATCTTTTTTTGTTGCTCTTGCGTGTCGTTGTTCCTATCGTAAAGGGGAGGGTTATAGCTGGTTTTTTTAGAGGTTTCGCGCGCCAGTACACACACACACGCACCCACGCACCCGCACCAAAAAAAACATAGCGAGCGAGGGGGGCGCACACCACACACACACCCACAAAACACACACCACTTTTTTGTTGTAAATAATACACCTGTAATTTTATCCGGCCCCATAAAAAAATGGTTTAATACCCTCTCTCTTCTCTCCCCTCTCTCTCTTCTCTCATCTCTCTCTCTCTCTTCTCTCTCTCTCCTCTCATCTCTCCTCCCCCCTCTTTCCTCTCTCTATTAGTTTTAAACTGTTTGAGAAATGGATTTTTTGCGATCTATTTGTTTTTTTTGTCACACGTAATCACCTTATCTGTTTATTTTTTTCTTCTTCTTCTTCTTTTCTTCTTTTCTTCTTCTTCTTCTTCTTCTTCTTCTTCTTCTTTTTCTTTTCTTCTTTTTCTCCTTTGCGTATTTCTGCTTTTGTTTTTCCAGGAAAAAACCTGGTTTGGTGAGAGCTTGCGTTTTTGCGCTGTGATTGCTGCTGCCCCGGGTTCAAACCCCGTTAAAAGGGGATATTTCCCCCGGTTATTACCAGGCACCCCCCCCCCTCACCCCATCCCTTACCCCCCCCTTCAATTTCAGATGAAACATAAACCGAGATCCCCGGGTGAACCAGTGAACTTTTTGCCCCAAAATTTAAAAACCTTTTTCCGCTTTTTAAAAAGTGTGGGTTTATTGTGTGCTGAAAGAAAGGGATAACAAAATTTTCAAAAATCTCAAACCCTTGGGGGCCCCGGGATGTAAAAAAAAAAAAAAAAAAAAAAAGCAAGATGCTTTTTTTTTACACCTGGATATAAAAAGAAAAAATAAATAAAATAAACACAAGCGACAAACCAAACCCCCTGCACATTGCACACAAAAAAAGGAGAAGAAGAAAAAAAAGGGAAAAGGAGGGGGGAGGAGGGGGAAAGGGCAAGGAGGAGGAAAAAAGGGGGAAGAAGAAAACAAAAAAAAAACAACAACACAAAGAAGGAACAAGAAAAAAATGCGAAGAAGAAGAAAAGAAGAAGAAGAGAAGAAGAAGAAGAAAAGAAACAAGAAGAAAAAGAAGAAGAAAAGAAGAGAAAAAAAAAAAGAAAAAAGAAAGGAGAAAGGGGGAATAATATTGAAAACACCTAGCTAAAGC
>JASPKP010002837.1:12500-15000 GCA_030674155.1 Stramonita haemastoma | reverse complement strand
GTTTCTTTCGCGTGTCTGGTCCATCTTCGCAGCCTGTGAGTTGAGTTGCTGCTTGCCTGCTGCATGCCGGAATTTGAAGGATAGAAACAAACAAACAAACAAACAAACAAACAAACAAACAAACAAACACACATACAAACACACAAAACAAACAATACTGAACCCAGGGGAAAAGGCTAATGTGTTATCGCATCTACCTCTCGAACACCTGGAAATGTTTCTATGATTTCATTTCCGTGCTCTTTTTTGTTTTGGTTTGGTTTGTTTGCTTAGTTTGGATAAGCAAAATGTGTGAGCGCACATACAGGCGCTTGAGCGCGCACACAGGCACGCATGCACGCACAAACACATAAACAGTATGTATGTATGTATGTATGTATGTATGTTGTATGTATGTATGTATGTATGTATGTATGTATGTATCTCTCTCTCTCTCTCTCTCTCTTCTCTCTCTCTCTCTCTCTCTCTTCTCTCTCTCTCTCTCTTCTCTCTCTCTCTCTCTCTATATATATATATATATATTATTATATGTTGTGTGTGTGTGTGTGTGTGTGTGCGTGCGTGCGTGCTGTGTGTGTGCGTGCGTACGTGGTGTGGGGTGTGTGTATGTGTGTGTTGTGTTGTGAATGACGAAAAAGCAAGGAAAGAAAAGGTGGTTCCTGACCTGTCACAGAAACTGGAACTCAACTGTAAGAGCAAAACGGAGAGAGAATGAGAGAGAAATAAAAATGTCCCAGTGTCCTAGGAACAAGGCTCTTAAATACATGCTGTGCCGAAAATGTGTACTGCAAAAGCAAGAGAGGTAAAGAAACATAGAAAAGAGATGATAATATTATGACAGAGATAACAGAACAAATGCTTTTCTTTTCTTTTCTTATTTCCTGTCATCCTTTTTAGGGATATGGAGAATTTTACATAACAGCAATAAACAAATTATAACTGAACAATATACATGCACCATGTCAGTGAATATTTGAACAATTACTATAGAAAAAAGTATGTTTACACATATCAAACTCACAAAGTTTGCATGTTATTTCTGATAATATCAATCATTTTAACAACATTGAGCAGAGCTTTCTTATTTGGTGAAGAAAAGAGTTTTTCATACTTCAAAGTGATTGGATGTTTAGCGTAATATTTTGGTAAACATTTTTTACGAGCTCCATTAAATACTGGACAAATAAAAATGCAATGAATCTCGTCACCAATATCACCACTATTACATTTTGTATAGTATCTTTCATTTCTTTGAATTCCCTCAAAACGTAGGATAATTTTTATTATTTGTGCGAAACAGGCAAATCGAACAGAGACATTGGATGGCAATAAGAGTAAATACTTTTCAACACAAAAGTTTGTCTTAAACATTCTATAATTTGTATAAATGTCCTCTGTATTTACTACTGTGTACCCCTTATGAATAAATGCGTCACATAAGCATTGCTTAACTTTGGTTTTAAACCAATTGTAACTGCATTCTATATTTTGTTGATTCAACCAGATCTCACTCAACCTGAGCTCATGTAATGTATTTTTGATGCTGGTCAGATAATGTGAAGAAAATCTTTGAGTGACATACATTTTATGTAATAATCTATATACTAAACAGGAAAACTTACTTGCATTTTGGCATGTACATCATCTGTGCAAAAAGCATAACATCTAGAGATGTACAGTCTCTTGATTCCATTAATCAAATTCTTCTCTTTCAAAGACACTAAATAAGTGCTCATGTGCATTTAACATCTAGTCCCTGTTATGCATCGCTTTTGTCAGTTTTGTCGTCTATTTTCTTTTTTCTTCTTTTTAGCTGTATGAAATTGCCGTATCGTTGAAGAAGAGTCCGATCCCATAAGTAGTTTATGTATAGTACTTATGAACATCTCGGTAAATTGTTTTCGAGGGAGAGACATTAACCTCGGGCCATTCTTTCATTTCTTTGTCGTCTATTTTCACCAGCACATAATGGCCTACTCTTTTGAATGGCAGAACAACTTTTAAAGTGCGCAAGATGTTATGCGTGTGTTTACACACGGGGAATTGGTTAAGAGTCTCATCTAAAGGACTTTCGGGGGAGGTAGAGTCCAGACTGATGGTAACTTTAATCCGATGGAAAAACTCCCCTTGAACAGACGTCTCGGTGGTGGCTCGAACCTGGACTGTCACATCGCAAACACAACGGTCTGACCACTAGGCTATCTTGTCCCTAATAGTGAACAAGAAAAGAGAATACAAAGAGATAATAAGATAGTGAAGAGGGATATAGGGAGTCAGAGAGAGAAAGGGGAAGAGAGAAGGAGGGAAGGAGGAGGGGTGAGAGGAAAAGAGAAAGAAGGAGGAGGAGGAAAAGAAGAAGAAGAAGAAGAAGAAGAAGAAGAAGAAGAAGAAGAAGAAGAAGAAGAAGAAGAAGAAGAAGAAGAGGAGGAGGAGGAGGAGGAGGAGGAGGAGGAAGAAGAAGAAGAAGAAGAAGAAGAAGAAGAAGAAGAAGAAGAAGAAG
>JASPKP010002837.1:7500-10000 GCA_030674155.1 Stramonita haemastoma | reverse complement strand
ACGACGACAGTGATTGCGATGACGACGAAGAAGAAGGAGAACGAAAAAAAGGGAGAAGAAGAAGAACAAGAACAAGAAGAATAAGAAGAACAAGAAGAACAAGAAGAAGAACAAGAAGAAGAAGAAAGAAGGAGGAGGAAAAACAAGAAGAAGAAGAAGAAGAAGAAGAAGAAGAAGAAGAAGAAGGAGAAGAAAGAAGGCAAAGACAACAAAAATACAAGACTGCTCTTTATCATTTGTTTGCTCAGTGCTGATTGTGTTTGTTCTATCTCTATTATTTCATCTTGAGTGCTTGTATTAGCATGTTCCGCTCAACGCCCTGTTATCACGTTTGTCTTCGTTACGTGTAATTATCACAGCTCTTCTTTTTTCTTCTTTTCCTTCATCCTCATCCCCTTGTTATTCATTTTTTTATCATTTTATTTCATTTATCTATTCTTTTATTTCGAGGATGATGGAATAAGCACTGGGTTGTTTTTTTTACATTGAGTCCCCGTGTGTATGCAGTTTTGTAAATTTTCTCATCCGTTCCCACAGGTTCACAACGGCCTACTTACTACTCTTCCGAAAAGCGGAACGGGTTTTAACATGTACGCAAGATGTTTTGCGTGTGTTCGCACATGGGACCTCAGTTTCTAGTCTCATCCAAAGCACGTCTGCTTCATCTCTCCTTCCTTTCCAGTTATTTTGCTTTCTGTATTTTAGGAAAAAAACAACAACAAAAAACCACAACAATATCAACAGTAACACCATAAACAACGAGGCAAAAGACGAAGAATAAGAAAAAACAAACTTATTGCAATAACCTTCACCTTGAGAAAATGTTGTTGCGAGGTACCATCTCGCATGCTGTATAAGGATTTTTTTTAAGTGTTTCAACATTTTTAGTGAAAGCACTAAAGTAAAGACAGGGTATGGGATAGCTTAGTAGTCAGAGCACTCACTTTCCCGAAGCTAAGGTTAAGCAGCATCGAGCGTGGCTACCAATTAGATGGGTGACCGTTTGCGCGCCTTGGCATCATTACAGTCTCCAAGTTCACTCACTCACTCACTCAGTCCCATGTCCCAAAGGACGTAGGGGGGACATGAGAGAAGACGCAACAGAGATCTTTTTCCATGCTTCACGATCCTGTGTGGCTAGTAGGAGGTGTTGCAGGGGTTGGGCGGTCCAGTCTTTGATGTTGTCAACCCATGATTTCTTTTGGCGGCCTCTTCTTCTCTTGCCCTCGACTGTTCCTTGCAGGATGGTTTTTGCTAGGGTGTTGTGTCTTGTGGTGTGACCAAACCACATCAGCTTTCTCCTCTTTATGGTGGAGAGCAAAGGCTCTTGGGGGCCCACACGCTTTTTGATTTCTTCTTTCACATAGTTATTGGTCTTGTGTTCTTTGTATGATATTTTGAGGAGTCTTCTGTGGCACTTGTTCTCGAATGCTTGGATTCTCCTCTCTAACTCTACTGTCAGAGTCCATGATTCACAGCCATATAGGAGGATAGATATCACGAGGGATTTGTAAAGGTGGTATTTGGTGCAGAAGCTGATGTTGTTGCTTCTGATGATCTTCTCGAGTCTGACTAGAGCAGATGTTGCTGTTGCAATGCGAGCTTTCACTTCATTGTTTGATGTGCCATCTTTTGTTAGGATGGAGCCTAAGTATTTGAATTGGCTCACCTCTTCTAGTGTTTCTCCATTCATCTTTATTTCCGTGATGTCATTTCTCGCGCTGTTGACCATGATCTTTGATTTCTCTGTACTGACCTCCATGCCGTATGCGCTCGCTCGATCTGTTAAATTGTCTGTGAGGATTTGCAGTTCTTGTTTGCTGCTGCCCATGAGGTCAATGTCATCTGCAAATCTGAGGTTGCAAAGGGGTCTTCCACCAATGGAGATGGAAGTGTGGTGGTTTTGCAGTGTCTCTGTCATGATGTTTTCGAGGAAGAGGTTGAAGAGTACAGGTGAGAGAAGGCAGCCCTGGCGAACCCCAACCGTGGTCTTGAAGAACTCGCCCACGTGATTATTCATAAAAACTGCACTTTCTGCGTTCTCGTACAGAGCTTTGATGACTTCAATTAGACAGCTGTCAATGTTGAAGTGCCTGAGTACTTGCCAGAGGCCGTCATGCCATACCCTGTCAAAGGCCTTTTTGAAGTCTATGAAATTGTGGTACAAGTCTTTTTGGTGTTGGAGATGCTTCTCTATCAGGATTCTCAGATTGAAAATTTGTTCCATTGTGCTGCGTTTTGGTCTAAAGCCCGCTTGTTCTTCTGCCAGGAGTTTTTCCGCTTGGTTTTTCAGTCTGTTGAGGACTACCTGCAGCATGATCTTGCTAGGATGACTTATGAGACTGATGGTTCTGTAGTTCTGGCATTGTTTGAGGTTTCCTTTCTTTGGCAGGGGTATTACAAGAGACTGTGTCCATTCTTTTGGCCATTCTTTGGTGTCGTGGATCTTCTGACAAAGTTCTGTGAATCGCCTTGCTGTTTCATTCCCTCCATTTTTTAT
>JASPKP010002836.1:5000-21738 GCA_030674155.1 Stramonita haemastoma | reverse complement strand
GGGGTTTGGTACAACCTTGTTTTGGGGGGTTTTTCAACTGTGATAGACGGCGTCCTACAAGGCCTTCCCATTTTGGGGTTTGTGTGTGTGTGGGTTTGTGGTTTGTGGTGTGTGTGTGTGTGTGTGTGTGTGTGTGGTTTTTAAAAATAAAAGTAAAAAAGTCAAGGTCAAATTTTTTTCTGTCCGGGTTTACTTTGGGAATTCCCTTTGGGATTTGCTTTTTTTCATCAAGTATTATATAGGAAACAATTTCACATATCAAAAACTAACAGGGGTTTCGGGGGAACCCTTTAATAAATTCTGTGTGATGTAAAAAAATGTGCAAAAAACCGGGAAAAAGAATCCGAGATTTCAGAATTTGTGTTATCTGTTTTTAAATTTAAAAATGTTATGAAATGAATGTTAACCCACTTTTTTTTAAGGTGTTTGATGTTAACTTTTCAGCCTATTTTTTTAATTGCTCAGAAATTTGGGGTTTTTTGTTTTTAAGTAGATGGCCCCCATATTGAAAAAGTTCACATGTCAGGCATTTTAAGAGGGGTTTTTTTTTTGGTTTCCCATAAGAACATCAAATAAATGGTGTAGGGTTGTTTATTTGGGCGTATCCTCTTTTATAAAAACTTCTAACATTTGTCCTTAGATACCGGTTTAAGTTTACTCAAATGAGTCAAACAGATGACCACATAATCCCTTTACCAAATGCTATTGAAATTAGATAAAAATGGGAAAAAAAAAGGTTTTTGGGTATGGAAAAAAAAAAGGGAGAAAATTCTGGTGAAAACAGGTTTTAAACATTGTAGGGGCTACAACGGGGGGGGTTTGGGTTTGGAGGTAAGGGCCTTTTTACGCATATTCAAGCAAAGATTAGAAGACATGTTCACACAAGGTGGCAGGGGGCCCATAAGAGATAAAGGGGAGGTAGGGAAAATTTTTAGATTTTTAAACTATCTTTGGAAAAGAAAATTCATGACTCATCAAGTTGCCATTACCAAGTTAGTTTAAAATTTGTTTTTCCCAAATTTAAATAATAAGGGTTGTAGATATATTTGTATTGTCATGAAAAATTCTGCCATTTTGTAAAAAAAAAAAAATTTGAAAATGAACCCCCATTTTGTTCGAATTTTCAATGTATTTCAGTTTTTAAGGGGGATAAGTTTTTGACGAATGTATTATTATCCGTTGTCATTTTTTACTTACAATATCAAATAGGAAACAAATTTCATTATCTATCCAGATATATTTTTTTTTTTCATTAAAAAGGAGGGTTGCTATGTCGGGAAATATCATTTAGTGATAGGTATGTTTAAAGATTTGTATTCACAAGAAAAAAAAAGTATTGAAATGTCTTTTGATGATACGAGTGTGGTGGCTGTTAATAAAAAAAGCCATGCAGTGATGGTCGGTCCCAATCATGAGCTTCAAAGAATCGTTTTTTTTCATTTTTGATACATTTTACTTACCAATTACTGTTTTCCCCATTCACCAAAAATTGTGTTTTAAATTTTGGGCCTAGGGGCCCAAAGTACAAATTTAAAAAAGGTTTTAGTTTTTCAGTGTTTTTCTCCTTCTTCTCTCTCTCTCTCTCTCTCGGGGCAGTCCGGGGGAAGTGGGAGGACGGCGACATTTTTTGTTTGAGTGCAGTTTTTTTTTTTTTTTGTTTACTGAAATTCATTAAAAAATGCCAGGGTTTCTGGACTTTGCGGTGTGGAAGAGGACCTTAGGCGCCCTGCTGACTGACAATGCGTTTTTCCCGCTGGGAAAGTGGCAGGAGAGGGGGACCAGCCCCGGTTTTTGTCTTGCGACTGAAAACCAGTGGCACAGCAAGTGTAAAACCCAAAATGGCGGGATCCAACAGTGAATTGCAGCACACAAGCACAGGTTTACAGGAGGAAAAAAATCGTTATCTGAAAGGGGCAACGAAATGTTGAGTGTTCTCGGAAAGCATAAACAGAAGCAGGCTAGTGTTGTGTGTGAAAGTGCTGTGTTTATCAGTGCTCCGTCTGCTGACAGTGGGGGTAGAAAACAGGGGGGGGGTTTTCAGCTGTTGAAGATACACAATGGAATAGACCCCCACAAAACAAACACACAGGACTCAAAAACCAAAAACATCAGTATGTTGCCCCTCATCGGTTGATTTAGAACCTCCTGTATGTTGATTGTAGTGACTGTGTGATATGTGTGTGATGTTGTGTGTTTTGCAGCCTGAGGTGAACCCAATGATATATTGTTGGTGCATTCAACAAAAGGGAATTTTTCCAAACAGTAGTGGTACTCTAAACTGATAGATCGTACAAAAAAGGGGCTGAGAGAAAAGAGAAAAAAAAACCCACATTTAGAAAAATCTGGGGCTACATCATTCGGGACGGTGAAGTTTATTGTGACGTGTGAGTCAGGGGACATTGTGAATCCAGTACGCATTGCCAACCAGACACTGAGCCATTTATGGGGTGTACTGGTTTGCCCAAACCCAGAAAGGGAGGAAAAACATGTTAAAAGAGGAACGTGTCAAACTCCCCAGTTTTGGGGGAATGGGAAGCGAATTTCCAGAAACACACTACCACACGGGGGAACCCATTGGTGCTTCAAGGGACTTAGCGGACACTTAGAGAACAAACTACAACGGTTTCTTGGCTAGCCTAGCCCCTAAGGGTGTGTTGACAAAGACTGGAGGGAAAAAAAAGGCTGGGAAATTTGCCAAAAAACATTTTCGGACAGTAAAGAGTTTCGTGTCTGGATGTACATTACCAATCAATGCTGTGGTTTCCAGGGGCTTGGAGTACCCTCGTGTGCCCAGCTTAAAGCAATTATGGTTTTCGGAAACCCCTTCATGTATGGGGCCAATGGCTTTTTCAGGGATTAAAACCTTTCAGTTTCTCTTTTCTCTCTCTTCCCGTGTCTCTCTCTGTTCTCTGTCTGCTCTCTTCTCTTTTCTGTCTGCTTTCTTCATCTCTGTCTGCCCTCTCTGTTCTTTCTGTGTGTGTGTGTGTTTTGTGTGTTTTGGTGTGTGTGTTGTGTGTGTTGTGTGTGTGTGTGTTGTGTGTTTCTCTGTCTCCTGTCTGTTCTTTCTCTGCCTCTGTATCTCTCTCTTTTTCCATGTCTCTCTCTGT
The DNA here is from genome assembly GCA_030674155.1 of Stramonita haemastoma. Lineage (NCBI taxonomy): Eukaryota > Metazoa > Mollusca > Gastropoda > Neogastropoda > Muricidae > Stramonita > Stramonita haemastoma. The sequence goes on along the minus strand of JASPKP010002836.1, from coordinate 18,631 downwards.
CTGTCTCTCTTTTATAAAATATATATATATTATATATATATATATTATATATATATATATCTGTCTCTGTCTCTGTCTGTCTGTCTGTTTTTGTCTTTTCTGTCTTTTCTCTCTCTTCTCTCTCTCTCTCCTCCTCCCTCTCTCTCTCTCTCTCTCTCTCCCTCTCCTCTCTCTCTCTCTCTCCTCTCTCCTCTCTTCTCTCTCTCTTCTCTCTCACCACCACAACACACACACACAACACACACACACAGAGGCAGCCCAGAGAAAAGTAGAAGCGCTGTGAGACAGCCAAACTGATAGAGAAAAACTCCGAATAAAATAAAACATATAAAGAAAGTCCGAAATGGGACAGACAGACAGACAAAAAGACAGTCATACAAGACAGGAGAACACAAGACAGGACAGGCCCAGGACAAGACAGGACAAGAAAGACAAAACAAGACAGACAGAAGCTTTACAGACTGATTGATGGACAACATACAGATGTACACAAAGTAAAAAGGGAAAAAAACAGAAGAAGAAAAACAAAACAAAAAACAACCCAAAAACAACAACAGATAGAACGACCAGAATGACAGTCCAGTGACAAAATAGTATTTCTGATCTAAAACAGAAAACAGAAAGTCTATGAAAATGTCTAGCCTGAGAATCTGCTCTAAAATGGGCGATACTATTTATACACCCCAAAGAGCTCCTAGCATGCTCTTGGAGGGGACTCGGGAGACTAATAGCTGTCTGCAATTAATATCATCGCTTTACAAGGGGAAGAGAGGGAGAGAGAGGAGAGAGAGAGGGCAGACAGACAGACAGACAGACAGACAGACAGACAGACAGGGCAGACAGACAGACAGACAGACAGAGAGAGACAGACGACAGGACAGACAGACAGACAGACAGAGAAGAGAGGAGGCGAGAGATGGAGAGGAGAGAGAGGAGAGGATGAGAGGAGTGAGGGGAGAGAGGAGGAGAGAGCGAGGAGTGAGGAGGACGAGGGAGAGAGAGAGGAGAGTGAGAAGAGAGGAGAGGAGAGAGAGAGAGAGAGAGAGAAAAAGAATGAATGAATGAAAAGATGAATGAATGAATGAATGAATGAATGACCTTTATCTCATTTTTTATTTTTTACCACTTAATGTCACAGCAGATTTCTCTGCATGAAATTCGCCCTGCTCTCCCAGGGACAGCGCGTCGCCACAAAGGTGCAGCGCCACCATTTAAAAAAAATTTGGTTTCTATTTCCTGTATGCAACTGTATTTGTTTCCCTATCAGAGATGTTTTTTTCTACAAAATTCTGCCAGAGACAACTCCCTTGTTGCCGTGGGTTCTTTTAAAGTGCGCTAAATAATGATGTGGGAACACACGGGAACTCAGTTTATCGTCTCATCAAAAAGTCTAACACCTAGACCACCACTCATGGTCTAGTGGAGTGGGGGGGGAAGTTTTGGGGCCCAAAACGATTTTTCGAACCACGCACCCCCTCCAACCCGGACCTCTTTTCGCTTTTTGGGGCAGGCCGCGTTACCTCTAAAAACCCTGATCCATTTTAGTTTTCAAGGGTTACAGATAAGCATTCACACGGGTTTCTTTTCCATTCGACCCCTTACCCTGTTTTTAGGACTAATGTTTTTTTTTTTTTTTTTTAATATTCTATTCTCAAAAAAACCTATGATTATTTTTTTTTAAGGAGAATAATGCAAATTCAACAAAAGACTCAGTCATTAATTAAGTTTGGGTGAAACAGTAATGTTGAGATAGGTAAGATATTCTCGAACTTGGGCCGCTAGACATTTTTTTCTTCTTTCTTTTTTTTAAACAGGTTTTACACCACTTAAAGTCGGGGCATGGCAGATTTCTTGTGGATTGGGGGGAGTGTACCACTTAACTGTGTGCAGGACCAGACACGCACCAAGCGAGTTTTGAGATCAAGAAAAGGAAAATGAAGGGATAGATCGGTCATAGGCTCCGCAAGCCTGCTTCAAAATGTCACCCCGGCAGACCCTTGACTGGAACCCACAATGGAAGCGGAAAGTGGGGGTCGACCAAAAACAGTCCTGGCGCAGAAGCATCGAAGCAGAGACGAAGGCAGCCGGAATGACGTGGGCCGAGCTGAAGAGGATCTCCTTGGGAGTTTATAGGCATAGGCTAAGGCATAGGCTGAGTCAGAAAGTCAACACTGTTTTTTACTGCATTTTCTGCGTTTTCTTTCTGTTTGCGGCTGAGTTTGTTTCCATATCAGAGTGACTTTAAAAAATAAATATAAAAAACAGAATGTTGCAGGGACAACTTTCTTGTTGCCGTGGGTTCTTTTACATGCTCTAAGTAATTTTATGTATTTTGCAAGTGCAATGCGTAATGCTCTATCCACCAGGCTGTCACATCCCCTTCCTAGGCCTGCTCCCGGTTTCGTCTTCATTGTAATACAATCTTTAATCAGAGGGTAAACTTCACGTTTCACTGAGTCTACAAGATCTCTTTCGCAAGAAATATCACTTCATGCAATAAACAAATAGAACTACATTTTATACACGACGGAAAAGAACAAAGTCTAATATTCTTACTTTCCTTTCTTTCTTTCTTCTTTCTTTCTTTCTTCTTTTTCCCCTGTCCTTTGAATAACGGTCTGGAAGGTGTCATAAATAATTGTTCCGGGATGGTTAACAAGTAAGGGAGAGAAGCGGATAAAGTGTAGAGAAAAGGGGGAAGGAGAATTACTCTCCTTCACAGCTAATGCTGCAATCTCCCCCCCCCCCCTCCCTCCATCCCTCGCCCTAAAACATCTCGACATCTTTGTTCGTCTTCTTTTCCTTTTTTCTTTCTTTTCTCTCCTTCCTTATTTTCTTATTTCTTTCTTCTTCTGCAGAATGAAGAATTTTAATCCAAAGAAATTCTAAAAAAAATAAATAAATAAATACATGAAGCGCTCCCTTGTCATATCCACATTCCGGTATGCCTGTGAATTATGGACTCTGACTGCAGATTTGGAGAGAAGAGTACAGGCAGTAGAGATGAGATGCTTCCGGAGACACCTTGGCATCTCCTACAGAGACCACATAAGCAACGAAGACGTGCATAACAGAATCCAGCAAACCATTGGTCCCTACGAAAATCTTCTATCAATCGTAAAGAAGCGTAAACTTAAATGGTAGGGCATGTCACAAGATCAAAAGGACTAGCAAAAACAATACTGCAAGGCACTGTCCAAGGAGGAAGAAAATGAGGCAAACCAAGGAAGAGATGGGAGGACATCAGCGAATGGACAGACCTAGAACTCAACAAAACCCTAAGAAAAGGCAGAACAGAGAGAGGAATGGGAGGGAACTGGGTGTCAAGTCTTCATGGGTGCCAAGGTCACCAGACTAAGGGAGATAGATAGACAGACAGACAGACAGACAGACAGATAGATAGATAGATAGATAGATAGATAGATAGATAGATAGATAGACAGACAGACAGACAGACAGACAGGACAGACAGACAGACAGACAGACAGACAGACAGACAGACAGATAGATAGATAGATAGATAGATAGATAGATAGATAGATGATAGATAATTAGAGATGGATGGATGGATGGATGGATGGATGGATGGATGGATGGATGGATGGATGGATGGATGGGATAGATAGATAGATAGATAGATAGATAGATAGATAGATAGATAGATAGATAGATAGATAGATAGATAGATAGATGTGAAAGCCATTGTGCTCATAATTTTCATTTCCAATGCCACTTCTTTTCTTTTTTATACGCCCCCCTCTCCCCTCGACAATTTTGAAAGTATATGAATAAATGTTTATGTCAAAACACATAAGAACACTGAATGTATTTCAAACTTTTCCCAGCCAAGGGTTAAGCAGCATTCGAGCGTGGTTACCAAGTGGATTGGGGGATCGTTTGACCCCTTGGCTTCAGTTACAGTCCCCCAGTTCACTCAGCTGTGGTGTGTGTGTATGTGTGTGCGCGCGCGCGCACGCGTGCGTGCGTGCGTGCGTGCGAGCGTGCGTAAGATATCTATCTATCCCTTAGTCTGGCGACCGTGGGGGCACCCCTGAAGACTTGACAACCAGTTCCCTTCATTCTGTCTCTGTTTTGCCTTTCTCAAAATTTGGTTGGACATATAATTTGTTAATTTTATTTGTGAACGGTTGCATGCGCGTGACTCATTTGAATGCAAGCGCTTTGATTTGTGTGCTTTACAAGATTCAGCGCTATAAAAATCCTATATATTATTATTATTATCATTATCATTCATACTCAAAGGATCTTCACATTCACACACAGACGGACGGGAGGTGGGGTGGGTGGGGGCTGGACGCTAGTAGGTGGAGTGTGGTCTCTCTTCCTGTTTTACCACAGGGGCAGGTGCAGCAGAAACGAAACATGCTTGAGCTCTTTTTTTTTCCTTTTTATTTTCTATCCCCTTTTTCCTTTCCCCTTGAACAACCTTCTGAATAGTAGCTTCCATAATTTTTTTCCCGGCTTGTAGTAAGAACAGGGAGAGTACAGAGGATGAAAGGGGGTGGGTGGGGTGGTGGGGGTGGGGGTAATAGGGCAAGGCTACAACAAGAAAGGATTGCCTCCCTTCTCTTTCGCTAATGAAGCTTATCCCAAAAGCTCCCCCCCCCCCCCCCCCCCCCCCCCCTCTTCTTTAAAAAAAAAAAAAATTACACGCTATAGAGAAAAATATCAAACTTGCTAAAATGAAGGACTCGAATCCTGAGAGACTTTAAGGAAATAGAAGGATACGGAAGGCAGTCTTAATTCCTATTTCCCCTTGCGGCTTCTCTTTGCCAAAGGCCAGAGTCTACCTACAAATTAATGTGTTCCTGTCTTCTTCTATAACAGTTCACGTGAATACTCCAGCAGTTATACAATGCCCTTCATTGCATCAGCCAGACAACAACAACAACAACAACAAAAAGCGAGATCAGTGATAGACAAGTTCCTGACTTACAACCCATTTTTCTTGTATTGTATTGTAATGTATTGTATAGTATTGTTTTTTGTTATTGTATTGTTATTGCATTGCGTTGTGTTGCATTGCATTGCATATTGCATTGTATTGTATTGTACTGTACTGTTATGTATTGTATTTATTGTATTATGTTTACTGTGTTGTACTGTATTGTGCTGTACTGTGCTGTACTGTATTGTGCTGTATTGTGTTGTATTGTATTTTGTACCCCTTTAGGTCACGGCAAATTTCACTAAGTGAAATTCAGGATGCTCTGCCTATGCAAAAATTCCACTATTAGTGAACCTAGGAGCTCTAGCCGAAGAACGGGAAAAAAGTCATGTGATTCGAGTCTTCACTGCGGAATCCCTCCGAGGTGATTTTCGTCTGGAGTTGTTGTTGTTGCTTTTCTGTTGTTGTTTTATATTGTGTGGTGTTGTTTTGTATTGCACTGCGTTGCATTGTATTGTATTGCATTGCGTTGTATTATCTTTGTATTGTATTGTATTATCTTTGTGTTGTCTTGTATTTTCTTGAATTATCTTGTCTTGTATTATATTGTGTTGTAGTGTGTTGTATTGTATCGTGTTGTATTGTCTTCTATTGTGTTGTCTTGTGTTGTACTGTGTTGCATTGTATTGTATTGTGTTAAATCATGTTGTATTGTGTTTCATTCTATTGTATTGCTTTGTATTGTATTGTATTGCGCTGCGTTATATTGTATGGCATTGTATTGTATTTTTTTTTTGCATTATATTGTATTGAATTGAATTGTATTGCATTGCATCATGTTGTATGGTATTGCATTGAATGGCATTGCATTGAATGGCACTGCATTGAATGGCATTGCACTGTTTTGCATTGTCTTGTATTGTACTGTACACCGCCATCAGCCACAACAGTATTTTACTGGATGAAAATGTGGGCTGGAGTGTGCGTCGCCACTAGATCAGCGCCACACTTGCTTTCCCATCTTTTCCCGTTTTCAGGTGTGTATGTTTACCTAGTACCTGTCAAAATGGCTTCAGTAAATAAAAAAGTGTTTTTGCCGGGAACAAATCTTGTTGCCGAAGATTCTTTAACGCGCACTGAACGTATGTTTTTCACGGGACCAATAGTGACTCAAAAGATGATCGATCACCCAGACCACCACCACCTGTGGTGTAGTGGAAGGGGGAGGAGTGGAAATCCTGCTCTAGGTGGGAATTGAACCCGAGACCTTTCGCTTTCTAGACAGGCGTGTTAGCCAGTGGACCACCAATCCACTTCACACACCTGTAATCCTCAAAATCAATGTCGATTTCTCTGTGCCATGTAAAATGTCAAATGACGTTAGACATCGCTTAGGTGATGTGTGCTGGAGCGAATCGGATCGAAGGTTGTGTGGAATGATTAAAAAAACCAACTAATAATGAAAAAGAAATTCTACCTGCCTCTCTCTCATCCAGTCCTTTTGGGAAAAAAAAGAGTTCATTTTTTCTTTTTTTATTTCATTAGATTGTGTATTTCATTCGGCACATGCTAAATTGGATCAAAATATCGATACCCATATTTCCCGCGCCTTTGCCTCCTGTCTGTCTGTCTGTCTGTCTGTGTCTCTGTCTGTGTCTCTGTCTCTATCTCTCAGTTTACTGACGATTTAAGACAAAAAATGTATTTACTGCCGATGGCAGCGATGGAGTGGTCATAGACAAAGCAGTGAAAGATATCAAATGTAAAAAAATGGATAAGTTCACATGATAGGGGTTCCATAACCTGTGTGGTTGTAGGGGAGCGAGGCGTCAGAGACCTCAGCTTCTCTAGGGGCCAGCGTATTGAGGGCGGCGCCCATCTCCTCTCCCTCGCTGCTTTTCCTTCCCTGACCCTAAAGAGGGCAGGTACCCATTTACAGCTGGGTGAACTGGGGGGACTCTACAGAAGCTATGGCGCGCAAACGGTCACCCATCCAACTTGTAACCACGCTCGATGCTGCTTAACCTTGGCTGGGGAAAAGCGAGTGCTTTGACCACTGAGCTATCCCGTCCCCCAAGTGCTTGCCTATGTAAGTTCACATGATGTCAAACCTTATTCTGAAGCTTGATTTGGGCATACGTTTTTATAAAGAATTATGTCTGATTTTTTATTTGGTGTATCAGACATAAATGTTTATTAATTTAGATACATAGAACACAAAATTGATCACCTCAGCTTGCTATGCCCATCATGTAAACAAACACCGAATGATGAGGTATATTTTGTGTTGTGTTGTCCAGTATTAAAGAGGTGAGGCGGAATCACATCCGGTAAAATATAGTAGATATCCGGCCTAATCTATTTAGACTCTGTTGACTCATAGTGACTAGTCACCATGAGGTCGTGTTATGCCTATGTAAAACCTTTAAAAGTAAGAGACATCTTGGTATATTCAGTCATATTTTTTTATAACTGACGTGTAATTTTAGTACACAATAACATTATTTTTGCTGTTGCTTTATTTTTCTTTTGGAAAACGCCATCAGGCCGTATGAAGAGCTCCTGACTTCAGTGAAAGGAAACACAAACTAAAGTGGTACGGGCACGTCACACGAACATCTGGACTGGCCAAGACTGTCATACAGGGAACAGTACAAGGAGGGAGACGAACAATCAGACAGAGAAAACTATGGGAATACAACATCAGAGAGTGGACATGCCTTGAGTGGAACGACTTGCCACAGTTAGCTGAAGATATGGAGGAAGCTGGTAGCAAAATCTTCAGTGATGCCCCAACGGTCTACTTGACTAGGGCATAAGTGAAGGTGAAAGGGAAAGTGAAGTTCGCCGGATTCAATCAGACCGTTACTGCAGACTAGACAGACACGGGAGAAAAATGAATTCTGGCACCAACTGGTAAGCTCTCTGCCTTTTTCTCACCTGTAACTGCTGTACAGAGAAAGTTCAGAACAGTGCTCGGGGTAAAAAAACGGATGGGTGAAGGGGGGGTGTATGGGGAGGGGGTAGATGTGCGTGTGCGTGCGTGCGTTAGTAGTAGTAGTAGTAGTAGTAGTAGTAGTAGTAGTAGTAGCAGCAGCAGCAGCAGTAGCAGTAGCAGTAGTAGTAGTAGTAGTAGTAGTCTTCAGTTTAACGGTTTTTTCCACTTTAAATGATACCGGACCATCAAAAGGATAAAAAAATTTAATGTTGGTAGTAGTATGTCTACAAACTCTTAGTCATGTACCATTCCCTATGTATCCCCAATTTGCTGCTTTTTGTACTGTAGCCTAATAGGGCCAATGCGCAGTAAAAATCTGAAGTCTCTCTGCTGTAGTGAGAATACACCTCAGGAGATCATGGACTAGTACATTGCTGTATGTAGGCATCCTTGAGTCTCGTAAGACTATAGAGAACACTAGTAGGGATTAATACAGAGTAAAACGAGAGGTAAAACAGAAAGAGAGGCAGGGTGGGGGGGGGGGGGGTGCGGTGGGGAAGGGGCACAGGTAGTTTAGGAGGGATAAAAGGGAAGTGGGGTGAGATGGGGGGAGGGGGTGTTTGAAGGGGTCACAGGGGGGGGGGGGGGGGGTGGCGGGGTGGGGGGGGGGGGGGGGGGGGGGGGGGTTGTAAGGAGGGCGTTAGTCAGGTAGTGGTGGAACAGTGATGGATGGAGGTGGGGTAGGTAGGTGGGTGGGCTGTTCATTTTCGTCTGTGGTAGGATGGTGGTGGTAGTAGTAGTAGTCGTCGTAGTCGTCGTAGTCGTCGTAGTCGTCGTAGTCGTAGTAGTAGGAGTAGTTTACTGTAGAAGTAGTAGTAGTAGCAGCAGCAGCAGCAGCAGCAGCAGCAGCAGTAGTAGTAGTAGTAGTAGTAGTAGTAGTAGTAGTAGTAGTAGTAGTAGTAGTAGTAGCAGCAGCAGCAGCAGCAGCAGCAGCAGCAGCAGCAGCAGCAGTAGTAGTGGTGTGTATAGTAGTAGTAGTAGTAGTAGTAGTAGTAGTAGTAGTAGTAGTAGTAGTAGTAGTAGTAGTAGCAGTCTGTCTGTGTCTGTGTCTGTGTCTGAATGTGCGGACATGCGCGCACACACACACACACATACACACGCACGCACACACAACGCACGCACGCACACACACACACGCAAGCACGCACGCACGCACACCACACACACACACACACACACACACACACACACACACACACACACACACACACACACACACACACACACCACTTAAATGAAAAAAGAAAATTCCAAACAAAAGGGTAAACGAACAAGTTATATCAGATTACACTACCTCCCATTCTGTAACGTTCATAAGTTTATATACAACAAATAAGAAAAACATGAAATTACATTTACATTGTGTGTGTGTGTCAAGTCAAGTCAAGTCAAGTCAAAATGATCTTTATTGAGGGTAAAAGATTAAGTTTACACAACTTTTTTTCATCCTGCCCTCACAAAAAAAAATCATGTAAATTGACTTCTAAAACATTCAAAGACAAATATCAACCTTTGTTGAAAAACTAAAATAAATGAGTATTACTTTCCAACAAATCTCTCAAGATAAAAAACAAAACAAAAAACAAACCCAAGACAGTACAACATAAGCTCATATCATACATACAAATGATACAAATACAATATAACATGGGCATGAATAACAACAAGCAGCCAAATGTGAGGTAGTATTAAACATAAACGCGGACTTATAGTTTGTCCATCAAATGTTTCTTCAAAAGTTTCTGAAACATTTGTTTTGAAGGAACTGATTTTAGAAAAGGGGGTAGGCTATTCCACAATGTTCTTCCTGAATAAGCAAGGCTTGATTTATAGAGATTATTATGAGGCCTGGGCAGTAACAGTCTATGGGTAGGCCTATTTTTATTGACAGCAAATTTTTCCACAATTTTCTTTGGGGCTTTTCCGTTTAATATATTGAACATACATAGATACTTGTTGAACTGCAGTCTGTCTTTGAGTGGAAGAATGTCTAGTTCTTTGTAGTTGGTGGTGGTCAGCGTATTAGGATTCAATCGGATTAGTTTAACAGCTCTTTTATGTAGGCGGTTTATATGCTTTAGGTTTGTTTCACTTGCACTGTCCCATAAGGTAGAAACATAATTGATAAGAGATAGAATATGGGCGTGAAAGAATAGTTTTCGTGACTGTAAATTTAGAAAAAAAAAAATTTTTCTAAGTTGATATAATCTTACTGAGATTCGTTTTCCTAATGTGGCTATGTGATCTGACCAAGACAAATTGTTGTCGATTACTGCACCTAGTACTTTGTGTGAGACTACTTCTTCAATTTGTTGTCCATGGATATAAATTGGCGCGAATGGAGAACGCAATTTCTGTCTTTTTTGTTGAGTGGTTACAAACATACATTTTGTTTTATTAGAATTAAGAGACATATGATTGAGTTCTGTCCATTCGATAAGTTTATTGATATCTGCCTGCATATCTTTCACAAGCTGGTTTGAATCATCGTTGTTACATTGAATTGATGTATCATCGGCAAACATATGACATGAACAATGGATATGCAGAGATAGGTCATTAATATAAATGGAGAAAAGAAGTGGTCCTGGTATTGATCCCTGTGGTATTCCATATTTCACGGGAAATAAGGTTGATCTCGTAGGCCCGATTTCAACAAGTTGATGACGATTACTGAGAAATGAGTCTAAAAATGATAATGCTTGGTCGGAAATTTTATAGCATTTTAACTTTTTGATGAGGAGAGAGTGGCTAATAACGTCAAAGGCTTTAGCAAAGTCTAGAAAAAGGACTCCAGTGATTTCATTGTTATTGATATTCAAAAGACAATGCTCAATTAGTTGTATTAAGGCTGTATGGCAAGAATGGTTTTCACGAAAACCTGACTGGTTTTTATTAATTCGATTATATATTTTAAAATGAGAATGTAAGTGAAATTGTTATATGTTTTCTAATAGTTTAGATAGGACTGACAGTATGGAGATTGGTCTGTAGTTCGACGGATTGGTTGGGTCTCCTGCTTTGTGTAAGGGTATTACTTTTGCTCGTTTGAACTTCATTGGGAAGTAATTCTTGTCAATACACAAGTTAAATATGTACGTTAGGGTGTCAGTTATGGCGTATGCACTGATTTTTAATATTTGACTATCGATTTTGTCAAGGTCTTTTGATCTTGACTGTTTCAATCTGAGTATACTATTAAGCACTTCTGTTACTGTTATTGGGGGTAAAACAAAATCAGATGAGATGTTCTTTGATGAACAATATTGTTTTAATTCTATCAGCTCGTTTGTTTTTGTTTTATCATTAGATATTATAGAGTCAGCAATGTTTGCAAAGTGAGAATTAAGGTTTTCTGCTGATATTTCTTTTATGACTTTTTGGGAGTTATGTCTTGAGTTATTAGTTAAGGTATTAATGGCTTTCCAAATTGCTTTTGGATTTTGGGCTGAAGATAGCAAATCTTGAAAGTATTTTGTTTTGGCTTTGCGCTTCAATGAATTGACTTTGTTTCTTTGCTTTTGTGTGTGTGTGTGTGTGTGTGTGTGTGTGTGTGTGTGTGTGTGTGTGTGTGTGTGTGTGTGTGCGTGTGTGCGTGCGTGTGTGTGTGTGTGCGTGCGTGTGTGTTGTGTGTGTGTGTTTGTGTATGTGCGAGTGTAAGTGTGCGTATGAGCTTGTGTGCATGTGTGTTTGTATGCATATCGAGGGTTACCTGCCAGAAGCGGCTATCGCGGTTCGACGTAGTTTCGAGAAAATGGCGTTTGAAAGTTTCACATCGCTGTGGGCTTTGTGCCTTTTATGCTGTATCCTTTAGCCAGTGAGAATTATTTTGTCACATATATTCGCCTTTCATATCTGAAGTTTCGATGGCAACAAGTATTGTTTTTATTGAATAACACCTTCTTGTTCAACCACAGTAGGAGCTAGCCAAGTTGGAAAGATGATAAGTGAAACGAAACTAGCCCGCCCTGATTGCCGAACCTGCTAAGGGCGGCACAGGCATTGCGCTGTGGCGGGGAAAGTAAAATTAACTAAGGATGCCTGAAGGGGCCGTCTACTTGAAGTGTGTTTGACAAGCCTCCAGCCTGCCAGCTGCTGTACCGCCGGAAGCGGCGACTTGGCGTCGGGCAATTACCGTAGGAAGGGCTGGACAGCTCTGGTACCATGAAATGTGGTTTAAATCTTTGTTACCATCGTTTTACATCACTGACTGTATAAATTAGGGACTGCGAGAAGCGGCTATTTCAGAAAATATTTAAACGAAATTTGCTCTCAGATAACACAGGAGATCAAGAAGCAGTATCTATGAACCCCAAAATGCATACATAAGTCTATCACTTTATATTTCCGATTTTTCAAACTCTCAGAAAGAAGGTTGACTCTCTCTCTCTCTCTCTCTCTCTCTCTCTCTCTCTCTCCCTCTCTCTCTCTCTCTCTCTCTCTCTCTCTCTCTCTTTCTTTCTTTCTTTCTCCCATCTCTCCCAATTTTATGTTTGTTTATCAAATCTGTCATGCAAATATTTGTAAGTTCATAATTTTGTTTGATGTCATGTTTTCTGTATGTTTGCTGTTGTATCAGTTTTTCTATTGCCTTGATTTCGTTTATTCCGATTTAAATCGAAGATGTAATTATTCTATTGTTTCCATCGGTGATATCTCTTACTCCATACTCACAAACACACACACACACTCGCTCACACACACACACTCACACACACACACACACACACACACACACACACACACACCACACACACACCACACACACAACGCACACACACATACGCACACACACACACGCACACACACATACAAACACAAACCATACACAAACATACACACATGCACACACACATACACACACAAACACACACGCACACTCACAAACACACACGCACACACACACACAACACAAACAACACACACACACACACACCACACACCACACACACACCACACACCATACACACATACACACACACGCACGCACGCACGCACACACGCACGTGCACACACGCATGCAGGTACACACACAGTATTAACTAAGACAATTTATCAGCTAATTGCACAACCCCCCCCCCCCCCCCATTATTTACCTGATAGGAGAGGCAGGGTGAGATGAACAGAGGGGTGGGGGGATTATCTCCTAGGAAACTGTGGACACTTATGCCATCTTTAGCTACTTGACGTGTTTAGGCTAGGCTTGCCACACCCCAGCACAGGTGACAGCAGGGCTTAACTCTGGGCTTGTCACTTCCTTTGGCATCACCTCCACTGGCCTCTCAACAGTGACAGGAGGAAATGCCAGCTGCCTCATCTCTAAGTGATGGGTTAGAATGGGACCTAGGTATACCTAGGTGATGTGTTAAAAGGCTGTGTCAAATTAGCAGTTGAATCAACTCTCGGAGGGAGAGAAACTAACCAGAAAACAGTAATCCCTCTTTAAAACCTCTGACCTAAGCAACTTACACTGTCCAGCCAAGTGGAACACTTCCTTTCTATAATTATGCACAGGCACACACACACGCGCGCGCACGCACGCACGCAAGAACACACACAAGAACACACACACATTATTTCATAGATTCTTTTTTATGTCTTAAATAATGGTATTGGTGACATTGTAACAGATATAAGCTGTTTATTTCACACTAGATCTATATGATTAAAAAAAAACCCTTTAAATGTGTGCATGCGCGTACATGCATACGTGCTGTGTGGACG
>JASPKP010002835.1:12500-21740 GCA_030674155.1 Stramonita haemastoma | reverse complement strand
TAGATGTGTTTTCTTTAAACTCAAATTGTACATATATATATATATATATATATATATATATATATATATATATATATATATATATATATATATATATATATATATGCAACTGAGAGAATAGCTAGTGACAATACAAACAACAAAGGGGACAGATTGCTCAGTGGTCAGAGCACTCGCTTTCCCCCACTAAAGTTGAGCAGCATCGAGTGTGGTTACCAATTGGATTGTTGACCGTTTGCGCGCCTTGGCTAGAGTACAATCCCCAGTTCACCTAGCTGTAAATGGGTACCTGCCCTCTTTAGAGTCAGGGAAGGTAAAGCAGCGAGGGAGAGGAGATGGGCGCCGCCCTCAACATGCTGGCCCCTAGAGAAGCTGAAGTCTCTGACCCCTCGCTCCCCCACGACCACACAGGTTATGGGACACCTTTACCTTTTAATACAAACAAAACTATCCTGTATAAGTTTTATAAGTTTTGTTTAATGTCTAGATCAGATTTATTATGTGATAGCGAATGTTTACCCCGGGGTGAAAGAGCTTCACCCCTGTATGTCGACACTGGCGTCATTGTGCTTGCCTGTCGGCCTGAAAGTGCCCCCCTTCCCCCTCCCCCTCCCCAGCAGTGCCCCCTATCTATCCACAGTGACCTCAGTGTACTCACCTGATTACAGGTCAGTAAGGTCTCAGCATCCAGATTTTCCAAAATGCGGTCCACTACCAATGTTGGCAGACACATGGGGTCATGGCTGTAAGACACATCACACATCACAGGATTATCAGGGGGTCATTACTGTAAGACACATCACAGGATTATCAGGGGGGTCATTACTGTAAGACACATCACACATCACAGGATTATCAGGGGGGTGATCGCTGTAAGACACATCACATATCACAGGATTATCAGGGGGGTCATTACTGTAAGACACATCACAGGATTATCAGGGATTATCAGGGGGTGATCGCTGTAAGACACATCACATATCACAGGATTATCAGGGGGGTCATTACTGTAAGACACATCACAGGATTATCAGGGGGGTCATTACTGTAAGACACATCACACATCACAGGATTATCAGGGGGGTGATCGCTGTAAGACACATCACATATCACAGGATTATTAGGGGGGTCATTACTGTAAGACACATCACACATCACAGGATTATCAGGGGGTCATTGCTGTAAGACACATTACAGGATTATCAGGGGGGGGGGAGTCATAGCTGTAAGACACATCACACATCACAGGATTATCAGGGGGTCATTACTGTAAGACACATCACAGGATTATCAGGGGGTCATGGCTGTAAGACACATCAAACATCACAGGATTATCAGGGGGGTCATTACTGTAAGACACATCACACATCACAGGATTATCGGGGGAGTCATTGCTGTAAGACACATCACAGGATTATCAGGGGGGTCATTACAGTAAGACACATCACAGGATTATCAGGGGGAGGTCATTGCTCTAAGACACATCACACATCACAGGATTATCAGGGGGTCATTGCTGTAAGACACATCACAGTATTATAAGGGGGGGGGTCATTGCTGTAAGACACATCACACATCACAGGATTATCAGGGGGGTCATTACTGTAAGACACATCACAGGATTATCAGGGGAGTCATTACTGTATGACACATCACACATCACAGGGTTATCAGGGGGGTCATTGCTGTAAGACACATCACATATCACAGGATTATCAGGGGGGTCATTGCTGTAAGACGCATCACAAGATTATCAGGGGGTCATGGCTATAAGACACATCACATATCACAGGATTATCAGGGGGGTCATTACTGTAAAACACATCACACAGCACAGGATTATAAGGGGGGTCATTGCTGTAAGACACATCACAGGATTATCAGGGATGTCATTACTGTAAGACACATCACAGGATTATCAGGGGGGGTCATTGCTGTAAGACACATCACACATCACAGGATTATCAGGGGGTCATTGCTGTAAGACACATTACAGGATTATCAGGGGGGGGGTTATTACGGTAAGACACATTTCAGGATTATCAGGGGGGGTCACTGCTGTAAGACACATCACACATCACAGGATTATCGGGGGGGGGGGGGGTGATTGCTGTAAGACACATCACACATCACAGGATTATTGGGTGGTCATTACTGTAAGGCACATCACACATCACAGGATTATAAGGGGGTCACTGCTGTAAGGCACATCACAGGATTATTAGGGGGTCATTGCTGTAAGACACAAGAGACATCACAGGATTATCAGGGGGGTCACTGCTATAAGACACATCACACACCACAAGATTATCAGGGGGGTCATTGCTGTAAGATACATCACAGGATTATCAGGGATCTTGGCTGTAAGACACATCACAGGATTATCAGGGTGGGTCACTGCTGTAAGACACATCACAGGATTATCAGGGGGTCACTGCTGTAAGACATCACAGGATTATAAGGGGGTCACTGCTGTATGACATCACAGGACTATCAGGGGGTCACTGCTGTAAGACATCACAGGATTATCAGGGGGTCACTGCTGTAAGACGTCACAGGATTGTAAGGGGGTCACTGCTGTAAGACATCACAGGATTATAAGGGGGTCACTGCTGTAAGACACACCACACGTCATATAATTATCCACTGAAGATGTGAAGTAGGGCTTCCAATATCCAACACGAATGGAAAACATCAACATTAAGCAGTAGGGGGTGACGGCCAAATTTTGCAGTTTTTACATGAAAAATGAAATTTTTGAAAGGAATGTTTTCAAACAAACAATTTTTTTAAAACCCTCTCCTTACACTTGGGGGACGAAATAGCTCAAGTGGTCAGAGCACTCACTTTCCCCAGCCAAGGTTAGGCAGCATCAAGCGTGCCAGTTGGATGGGTGGCCCTTTGTGCGCCTTGGCTTCAGTACAGTCCCACAGTTCACCCAGCTGGAAATGGTTACCTGCCTCTTTAGGGTCAGGGAAGGTAAAGCAGCGAGGGGGAGGGGATGGGCGCCGCCCTCAATGAATATGCTGGCCCCTAGAGAAGCTGAGGTCTGAGGTGTGTGTGTTCTTTTTATTTATTTGTTTTTACATTTTCTTCTTTTATACCGAGGATAATGGGATAAGCACTCATGTGTGTTTTTTCAACCAGTCCCCATGTGTATGCAGTTGTGTAAATATTGTCATCTGTTCTCACCTGCACACAATGGCCTACTCTTGAACAGGATTTAACGTGTGTGTGGTTTTGTGTGTGTGTGTGTGTGTGTGTGTGTGTGTGTGTGTGTGTGTGTGTGTGTGTGTGTGTACATGAATCTGATCAAACCCCTCCGGATATTTTATCAAACCCTTGTTCAGACCTTCATACACCAATCTGAACAAACCTCTGTATTTTGCAGGATTTTTTCCAGTCACTGTGTGTATGCAGTTGTGTAAATATTATCTGTTTCCACCGGCACACGATGGCCTACTCTTATGAAAACGGAAAAGCCGAACAGGATTCAACGTGTGCGCAAGATGTTCTGTGTGCGTTCGCACACGGGGCCTCGGTTTATAGTCTCATCCGAAGGACTTTTGGGGAGAGTGGAGTCAGCACTGATGTTAACTCCAGGAGAAAAATCTCCTCGACCGGACTCGAACTCGGGTTGTCAAATTGCCAGCGCAATGTTCTGACCACTAGGCTATCCCGTCTCCCGTGTGTGTGAGTGTGTGTGTTTTATTTTTTATTTATTTATTTATTCTTTTATATATTTATTCTTTTATATCGAGGATAACAGAATAAGCAATCATGTGCTTTTTTTCATCCAGTCCCCGTGTGTAGGCCTATGCAGTTTTGTAAATATTGTCATCTGTTCCCCACCAGCACACGATGGCCTACTCTTACGAAAAGCGGAACAGGATTTAACGTGTGCGCAAGATGTTCTGCGTGCGTTCGCACACGGGGCCTCGGTTTAAAGTTTCATCCGAAGGACTTTTGGGGAGAGTGGAGTCAGCACTGATGTTAACCAAGCGCTTTGATTTGTTTTTACAAGATATAGCGCTATATAAATTCCATGTTTTATTATTATTAATAACTCCAGGAAGAAAATTTCCTCCACGGGACTCGAACCCGGGTTGTCAAATTGCCAGCGCAATGTTCTGACCAATGTGAGTGAGTGATTAGGTGGGAGTTTTCAGGGAAGAGTAACCATCTAGCAGTGACAAGCCTACAGCTTTCTCTATAAACACAGCCTACAATAGGCCTAAAGCTTTTGTAATCAAAAATATCAAGCCTAGGCTAACTTTACTAATTTTGCTGTTACTTTAAGTTTTAAAAATATTAGGTTTTATCCTTTCATGATTCATAGCCATTCAAGAAGGTACAGCCATTTCCATAATGAATCAAAGCAGTTACTTCAGTCTAGGCCTCACCTAGTTCTGGGGTCCATGTTGTAGGCTAACTGGTCTCCTTGAAGAGTTGTCCTTGTGTTCTCCCTGTAGGCTACAGCAGTGAATGAGTAGGCCTAGGCCAGAAATAGGTCCACAGGAAGTGAGGTCATAGTGGTTTTCTGTCGTTTCTGGGTAGGCCTACTCCCTAAGGTCAAAATACACAGTTAGCTTTATTGCTGAGTAGTAACTTAAGTAACTCTTCACTGTTGCCCTGTGGAACAAAAAAAAGCTTGAGTATTAGCTGAAAAATGTTGTGTTTGTTTGTTTTTGTGCTTTATTTTTGCATGCTTACTTTTAGAAAATTAAAGCATAACTGTGTTAGTTTCCACACAAAAACTTCAAAATCATATCAAAGATGTGTTTAAGCATTCTTACATTAATAAATGCCATTATGATGAACTTAAAGCATTTGTATGACCATCTTTAGCCAAGTGATCACTATGGCAAAGCAGAGGATCCAAAGTTTTGGTCGGGCTCTGTTATGCGACTCCTAACACAGTAACGGCTTAGTTTGGACGTCTAAATATAAACGTTTAAAAGTTAAATGCGATGTTTTTGTGCAGGATAATGTTTAACACTGTATTCTTTTGTTAGTTGTAAAGAAAATATAAGGTTTATTTGCACTGAAGACTTGTAAATTGCTGATATTGAACACTGCATCTGCCTGTCCCCTTTTCAGGTGCTATTTTTGGACTGTTTTTTCACATTCGATTGCAATTTCTCAAAAACAGGCCAAACATACAAATATCCTTTGATACTGTTATTTCTTTAACCTTATTGGGATGTTTTTATTCACATTGCATTGAAAAGAAACAACTCTAATGAAAATAAAATCCATCTGTTGTAGATCACCCCCAATAGTGACCAAGAGCAAAGAATGACTCAGAGAGAGAGAGAGAGAGAGAGAGAGAGAGAGAGAGAGAGAGAGGAGAGAGAGAGAGAGAGAGAGAGAGAGAGAGAGAGAGAGAGAGAAGGCAAGGCAAGGCAAGGCAAGGCAAGGCAAGGCAAAATTCTTTTATTCGAGGATAATAGATAAGCACTCGTGTGCTTTTTTACATCCAGTCCCCGCCCTTTTCAGGGATAAAATCAAGATAAAAAGATAGCCTCAACTAAACAACAACAATTATAGTGATCCAAATACCAAGAGCAAGAAACCATACCAAGTATCAAACAACAGGTAAGAAATAAGACAGAGATACAATATTAAGGTAATGTTATAAAAAGGCACTCATTCAGAAACAAAAATAAGAAGTAAGAATCAATGATGATTTTGATTTGAATAAAAAAAATAAAAATAAAAAAATAAAAAATAAACAAACAAAAACAAAACAAAACAAAACAAAACAAAAAAGGCGTAATAATTAAAGATCAAACATGAGAATATGATGAGGATAGATGACTGACAACACCAATCCACCACCATCTATCATCAAAATAAGTCCCATAAAACATAAGATTTTGATTAAAGGGGAGAAAGAACAACAACAACAGGTGAGAAATAAGACAGAGATACAATATTAAGGTAATGTTATAAAAAGGCACTCATTCAGAAACGAAAATATGAAGTAAGAATCAATGATGATTTTGATTTGAATAAAAAAAAAATTTTAAACAAAGAAAAACAAAACAAAACAAAACAAAAAAGGCGTAATAATTAAAGATCAAACATGAGAATATGATGAGGTTAAATGACTGAAAACATCAATCTACCACCATCTATCATCAAAATAAGTCCCATGAAACATAAGTTTTTGAACCAAAAAAAAAACCAACTCCTCTCTCTCTCTCTCTCTCTCTCTCTCTCTCTCTCTCTCTCTCTCTCTCTCTCTCTCTCTGTCTGTCTGTCTGTCTGTCTGTCTGTCTGTCTGTCTGTCGTCTCTCTCTCTCTCTCTCTCTCTCTCTCTCTCTCTCTCTCTCCACACACCACACACACACACACAACCACCACACACACACACACACACACACACACACACTTACTTAGTCTTGTATTATGGTCATAAGATCACATTGATAACCAAATCCTAATCATGATGGACATAGTTATTCTGCTTACTTAAATGGATAATTATTGATTTACCAATATCAATTACATTAATACCAATTTTTAAAATAGGTACAATTGAATAAACATTTCTCAATATGGATGGCAAAGATTTTTAGACAATAGGTGACACATTAGGGGAGTAAGAGAGAGATGAGAGAGAGAGAGAGAGATTGAAAAGAGAGAGAGAGATGGAGAGAGAGAGAGATGAGAGAGGATAGACAGACAGACATGAAGACAGAGACAGACAGAGCAGAGACAGAAGAGAGAGAGTAGAGTAGTGTAACAAATTACTAAAAGCTGAATTAGAACTAGAAGACAAGAAGACAGAGACATGACAGAGAGAAAGAGTATGTAACACATTCTTATACTAATAAGTCATTGACTTTCTACATTAAGAGTCTAAGAGAGAGAGAGAGAGAGAGAGAGAGAGAGAGAGGGGGGGGGGGGGGGGGGGGGCTTTCCAACATGTTGAGTTGTGGTTAATTACTTCTGATGCATCAAGTGGATTAGAAGGTGATTTTTGTAGGTTGTTAATGATTGGTGCTGTTTAACTGAACCAGGAAGAGAATTCCACAACATAGGGCCTGAGTACAGTAAACTAGATTTTAACAAATCTATTCTTGGGAAGGGACAACAGGCTTTACAGTATTTCTGAAATGAATCATAGGAAAGTTATCTTTTAAGGATGTGGGGATGGCTCCTGCTATTATCTTGTACATCATGATGTCTTTGTTGTATTTTAGTCTTTGGTGTAGGGGAAGAATATTTAAGTTTTTTTTAACTGAGTATAATCTACTTCTTGTACTTTTCTTCAAAAGGACGAGTTTAAGAGCACGTTTATGAGAGAGAGAGAGAGAGAGAGAGAGAGAGAGAGAGAGAGAGAGAGAGAGGAGAGAGAGAGAGAGAGAGAGAGAGAGAGAGAGAATGAATGAATGAATAATCTTTATTTTTCAAGGGTAACAGAGTAAGTATTACATACTTTTTTTCATCCGGCCCTTGCCCTGATCAGGGAATAAAGCTAAGAAACCCCCTCCCTACCCCTACATACCAGCATCACCGCCAGAAGCAGTTCAACCAATATTTTAAAAGAAGAAAACAGAATACATTCAACAAAACGCGTTATCCTAACTGGATACTCTGATAATTATTTAAACAAAAAATAACATAGCAAAAAAATATTTTAAAATAGCAAATATTTAGGACCATGAAACAGAAGGCATTACAAATCTATAATGCGTGAGCGTGCGTGCGTGCGTGCGTGCGTGCGTGCGTGCGTGCGTGCGTGCGTGCGTGCGTGTGTGTGTGTGTGTGTAAGCGAGAAAACAAGCAAAGTAGGCATAAAAGGGGAAAAAAAACAGATTTAAAAAAACAACAAAAAAAACAACAACATGAAATCCTTTAAACACAAAAGGCTATATGAAAACACATTTCTATATTCAAATGGTAAGAATACAGTTTGAATCCAACATAACAACCAAAACACTCTTCTCCATAATAAGTCTAGGATAGAATATGTGAAGGTGGAAGTTGGAGGGGAAAGGAAAGGGAAAGGAGGCATAAAGAGAGAGAGAGAGAGAGAGAGAGAGAGAGGAGAGAGAGAGAGAGAGAGAGAGAGAGGAGAGAGAGAGAGAGAGAGAGAGAGAGAGAGCATCTCAAATTACATCGTCATCAAAACAAACCAGTCAACAAAAATATTCCAAAAAACTCACACTTCCATAAAAATAACTATCATCAATGAAATCTAAAAGCTCACAATTTGACCAAACCTAACAAGGAAAAGAAAACCCAGAGAGAGAGAGAGAGAGAGAGAGAGAGAGAGAGAGAGAGAGAGAGAGGAGAGAGAGAGAGAGAGAGAGAGAGAGGAGAGCATCTTCAAATTACACCAGAACAAACTAGTCAATATTTCAAAACACTCTCACTTCTGTAAAAAAAAATAATCATCATCAATTATCTATAAACTCATAATGTAGCCAATCCTTACAAGGAAAAGAAAACCCCAAAAGGCAAACAACAAACAAAAGAGCAAGATTGTATAAAATTATTTTTTAAAAATCAAATAGGAGCGAAACAACATTTAAAATTATAAAAACAAACCAATTTTAAATCAAACTCTATGCATTAAAAGTAATATATATACTAATGAAGATGAAAAAATAGCAAATAATCAGGACCAGAGAGAGAGAGAGAGAGAGAGAGAGAGAGAGAGAGAGAGAGAGAGAGAGAGAGAGAGAGAGAGAGAATGAATGAATGAATGAATGAATAATCTTTATTTTTCAAGGGTAACAGAGTAAGTAAGCATTACATACTTTTTTTCATCCGGCCCTTGCCCTGATCAGGGAATAAAGCTAAGAAACCCCCTCCCTACCCCTACATACCAGCATCACCACCAGTAGCAGTTCAAACAATATTTTAAAAGAAGAAAACATAATACATTCAACAAAACGCGTCATCCCAACTGGATACACTGATAATTATTTAAACAAAAAATAACATAGCAAAAAATATTTAAAAAATAGCAAATATTCAGGACCATGAAACAGAAGGCATTACAAATCTATAATGCGTGAGTGTGTGTGTGTGTGTGTGTGTGCGTGTGTGGTGTGTGTGTGTGTGTGTGTGTGTGTGTGTAAGCGGGAAAACAAGGAGAAGAGAGAGAGAGAGAGAGAGAGAGAGAGAGAGAGAGAGAGAGAGGAGAGAGAGAGAGAGGCAAGGCAAGGCAAGGCAAGGCAAGGCAAGGCAAGGCAAAATTCTTTTATTCGAGGATAATAAATA